>SNQJ01S0123087.1:0-26789 GCA_010110895.2 Picea sitchensis | reverse complement strand
GTTTAAGGCTCCAAACATAGTTAGGGGGAGGGAATAATAAAATTTACTTAATTTTTAAGAAACTCCTAACCACTTAGTTGCATAGACAATCCATGTGTTTTGGGGGATCTTAGATGAATGTTTAGGAACACACATTGCAAGCAATTTCATGTTTACAAGTCTTTAATGCAATCTTATGGTTTGTCTTTCTAAATGTTTTAAATTTTCATGAGCATTTGAAGTTTCCAAACTCATTCATATCTTTTGTTTATGCTTTTATGGTGTGATCCAAGAAGAAGTTGAGTATCCCACTTGGGGAGGCATCATCTTCTTGAATCTTGAGTGCTTTAGTGGTTGCTATTGAAAAACAGTCCAATAGAGTAAGTGCTATTGGGACATGCTTGGCTTATGTGATTGATCTCGAGTTGAATATTTCCTAAGCTTTCACATTTTGGCATCATTGTATATCTTGTTAATTTGTATCTTGTGTATTATCTTGTATCTTTGTAATATTTATTTTTCATTGTGTAAGTAGTTGTGATCTTTAGTTTGTGGGATAGTTCCAACATCTTTAACTTGTAATATTTTGGTAATTGGACACCCTCAAACTTAGTTGACCCCTTGCCCAACCTTAGGCACTAGTCTTAGTTGACTTAGGGAAAGGGTTGCTTGTCATTTAGTTAGCCTTGCACTTTGCATTTGCTGCCTTAGCATCTTAGGCTAGTTTTCCCCCAAACCTTCTAACAATTTAAAACCAACTTCTATAACTTTAAAGTTAAATAAAATCTAGTAACTAGGGTCTACCCCCCTTGGCTTCCCTAGGAGTAAGCCTAGAAGGAAGAGGTTCCAGTCAAGGTGACAGTGTGGACTGTGAACCTAGGCATTGTGCCTCCAAGGACACACTAAGTGAGCTGGACTTTGCTCGCAACCCTGGGCATTGTGCTCCAAGCACTCAAGTGAGCTCGGACTTTGCTCATTGCCAGGTGCGTGTATTAGGACGACAAATGCTGCCTAACTCGGGAAGGAAAGTCCTAGAATGGGTTTACAAGATAAACATGCGCCGTGATGGGAGGCCTGAGCAATACAAGGCAATATTGGTGGCTAGTGGGTTCTCCTACAGGAGGGAAGACTATGATGAAACCTTGCTCCAGTGGCTATACATAAATTTCTATTAGAGCCATCATATCTCTACCAGCATCCATGGGTTGAGTTGTTGTTTTATGCCGATATTATGTTCTTTACTTGCTAAGATAAGAGCATAATAAGAACAAGATCACCGAAAAATACTATCTTCACAATAGACAACATTTATCCTGAAACCCTCTAGGGGAAAGAAACCCAACAAAACTTCCTTATCATAAATAAAGCCAATACAATGTTCAAGAGATAATCCAACCAATACGTAGTAAAATCTTCCTCCAAGAGATGCGCCACCTTCATTCTCTCTCACCAACTTGAAATATCAATCCTTGCCCTATAAGAACATGAGCAAGTGAAGTGTGTATAGAAGTGAGGCGCCAGCCTCTTACTTATAATACTTTTCAACTGCATCGCAGAAGAGTCACCATATCTTGGCAGTATTTTAATTTTCAATCGGGTGGGTAAACTTAATTAAATCGCCCTTTCATTATAACTGTTCGCGCCGACTTCTTATTCTTTACATTATATCCATGACCAACCTGCGAAAAGGGGATTCGTCCTTATACACTATATTTAATTTGGTTAATCCAAATGGGGATTAACCTAAAAATAAAAATAATAATACGACATGATTAATCCACAATGGGATTTAATCCAATAACAAAATATTAAGAATGCTCTTTTCATAGTAGCTACATTATTTCAACACTCTCACAAGAAGGGTATTCTTCTATCGCCACCAAAGATCGTGCTGGTAGAGGTTCTATCACCAAGGTATCTCGAAAATGATCGCCAATATCATCTTGAACAATTGTTCAGCACATTTCATGAAGTTTCGCCCAAGTTTTTTTCTTATCAATAAATATCATCATTCTCGTGCAATGCTATCATCATCTCAGATCAAATATGTCAATAAAAATGATACCTCTATCACGTAAATAAAGGTTGTCACATCACGCATTTCAGCAATAGCTCACGTTACACAGCAGAGCCAGCTCGCGTCACACATCACGCATTCACACTAGCTCAATGTCACAAAGGTTAAGCTACCGGTAGCTCCAGTTGTCAGTCACATCACATCACAAGACTACACTAGCTCAATGTCACGCGGTTAAGCTGGTAGCTCAGCATCAATCACATCTTTGCTTTACGCCTCTAAACAATCCGGCCGAAGCAAGTAATATCATCATCTCGCTAGGCTCTAACAACTAGGTCGCTTTTAGAACGCCATGCTTTTATCAACAACTAGGTCGTAAGATGACTCATCTGTTTTGTATCGCCTAACAACCAGGTCGGCAAGGAACATCAACATCTTTACGCCTAACAACGCAGGTCGGGTTTAGTAATCATCGACACGCTATGCTTTTACGCCTGCCACCAGGTCGTGGCGATAACTCATCTTTGCTTTACGCCTAACAACGGTAGGTCGAAGGGCGTAATAATGGCTATGCTTTTATCGCCTACCAACGAGGGGTCGAAGCATGACTCATCTTGCTTACGCCTAACAACTAGGTCGGTTAAGGAACCAACGGCATAAGTGCTTTACCGCCTAACAACTGGGTCGAAGCATAACTCATCTTGCTTTTGCCCTAACAACGAGGTCGTAAACAGCGAACTAGCTGACGTTATGATTTACGCCTAACAACTAGGTCGTGAAGATAACTCCTGCTTTACGCCTCAAAATTTCAGGTCGGCGGTGATCACGGGCCATATACTTTACGCTCTACCTACCAGGTCGGCATGTATTCATCTTACGGCAACAACAGGTCGTAGTTGTAAGTGAATCGCGCTTTGCTTTTACATCTAACAACCGGTCAAGCATAATCACTTGCTTTACGCTTCATCACGCAGGTCGGCAAGGAATACATCTACTCCTTTCTGGAAGGTCCTTTGGACAATACCAAGTTTATCTCTCAGTGTTTCAAACTTTACATGAGATAGAGGCTTTACGTCATCATATCAACAACCCGCTTCCGTCCGGTATAATGTCTGAGCTTCGTGGCTCCTCTGGTAATTACGCTCGGATGAAATGATATGGATTCTATGTGCTTCTGAATTGCTGTGGGAACACGTGATTCTTCACATGAATACGCTCTTTGATTATCACATAGAATCGCTGTTAGTTTCCCACTTCCAAATCAAATAGGCCTCTGCTAACAACTTTTCGAAGTTATATAGCTTCAGAATAGCGTATCGCGGCGTATCGGTCATTGCCGAGAAATATCGATTGCTTCCTACTCTATCGATCATAGCCATTGGTCCTATAATCAAACAACATCCTGCTTTTCACAAGAACGCTTCCTCCAGAATTTATCCGGAACGCACTCCTACCGGCAGCCTATCTGAAAATCCAATGTTCCTGAAGTGTTCTCACACGTATTTCAAATGGAAATGGAATGTTCCACCCCAAAACCACCAGGTGTTTCCGGTTCAAAGTTTGTCGTATACCAATCCCACAATTCTGTTCGCATGGAAGCAGTATTCTATCAACTGACGGTATCGACCAAGAACAATTTTCACTTCCATGGTGTATTCATGGGATTCTTGGTAATGAGCATGCGACCTCTTCAGATTCTCGACTGTAATTTCCGGTTATGAAGATTCTTCCCATCATATACTCTCAAGACCTAAGAAGGAATGTATTAGGGCTACACTTTTATTCCAAATTCAACTAAGAAGTCCTCAAGTATATTCGCTGAAGGAACTTTTTTTTTTCTCCATTTAAGAATAAGTCGTCCACATACATTAATAGTATTATCGGTTCATTATCCATGATCTTGAAGTAGAGATTTGAATTGCTTTATTACTCTTTGGTGCCCAAGCTCGTCAAGAAACTGTTTATACATACTAAGCTACGAGCTTGCTTCAATTTGTATAAGGTTTTCTTCAATCTACAGACATGAGATTCCTGCTTTCAACCTCAGTCTCGGGCTGCTTTTTTTATACACTTCGATAATATCATTCCAGAGCTGCCTTTCACGCCCATGTATAGCAGTGTTTTCCATTTCATCTTAAAGAAGATCTATAATGGTTTTGGACGTGGCGTATCCGCCAATGTGAGCTAATGTCTCTTCATAGTCAATGCCTTCCTTCTAGAAAAACCACAAGCGGAAAATCTTGCTTTATACTTCCAATACTCATCGTTAGCATGGGTTTTATTTTGAAGAGCCATCTCAGATAATTTCATCTTTAATTTTCCAACTGGAACTATTTCCTTACTTCTGCTCTTTTCATTATGGATTCTAAGATTCCTATATCATGGCATCTTCCCATTCCTGCCTTCTAGATGCCTTCTTCAAAACATGTAGGTTCCTCATCAAGTAGACTGCACACCAAAGTCGCAGGTAACCAGAGAATGGCTTTGGTTTTTTCACCTGTCTCGTCGTTCCTTTCGAAACACCATACTTCTCTCCATCTTGTGGCAGCTCTCCAAGCGTTTCTTATGGGAGAGCACACCGAGGAGGTTCTTGAGCTTCGCATCATGATTCTAGCTCTTATTGGGGAAGCACACTCTACGTGCTCTTTTGCAACTCTAGGAACTTCTCTCAATGATTCCCCTGCCATCCCCGGGATTTTGGCTGTTCTCACATACCTCTTCAAGATGGCATCTTCGATTTCTTAAGTGCAACTTATTTATCAAAGGTCATGTCCCTGCTGTTCTCAATGTGGTGGTGACCTGGTGTGTAGATTCTGGAGGCCTTGGATACCTCACAAGATCCTGCACAAATATTCCCTTCTTTCGAGGGCATTTCTTCCAGTGGTCTAGAACCCAAGTGCTATGCGGGATAATTGGTTCCGCACATAAGCAATCACTGCTTCTGCCCATAAGCAAATAAGAAGATCTTGAACATATTCTTCACAGCTTCCAGCATGGTACTATTCTTTCGTTCAGCTACACAGTTTTGTTAGGGATCTTGATCCCAACATCTTTGCAGATATTCACCTAATTTTCTCGAGGTATATTCTCCTCCATTATCTCAATCTCTAGGCATCTTAATATTTCTTTCGAAAGATTCTCTATCAAGGCTTTATTTCTTGATGTTGCTGATCACTCACAGCATCCGTATGTCATATGAAGTATACATACCCATTACTTGAGGATGATGGTATTGGGCCACAAACATCTGAATGAATGAGTTCTAGGACCCTTCTCGGGCCTTGTTGTCCCTTCTGAACGGGTTCTTGATGTTGTTCTCATGCATCCATCGCATGATCACCTTTCGGTTCTGGCAAACCTGTGACAACTTTCCATATGTATGCTAGCGCCTTGTAATTGATGAGCTAATTCTAGAGCAGTATGACTCTTCAATAGCATGGGGTCATGGTGCTCTTCCAGAGACCCACCTCTTCTTTCAATGATGATTGCTTCATTTATGATCTCTCCTTAGTATGTTGCTTCAAACCTTCACTTTAGCTTCCTCATGTGACCTCGAGTAAGGTCAACAAACAACAAGCAAGAATACTACCCTTCTTGACAATATAAAGCAAAAGCACGGTAATTAATCATCAGTGGCTCCTTTAGAGCTATTTCTTATAATTTTAGCAAAGATTAAAGGTATGAAGACGATATGAAATGAGGTCAACACTCTCATGGTTAGACCAAGCATTCTTCAATGGCAATTCGAAACTAACACGAGGTTTCTCCGTGAGGAGGTGTTAGTCATATCAAAACAAAGTATTCTTCACATGCTATCATATATAATACTTTACGACGATTGATATCTCAACTAAAGTCATTAGTTTGTCATGTGTACCTTTGAATCTTGGATTTGATCAAACCTCGAGTCTTGTCCTCAAGTGTGAGTGCTTGCTTTTCTTCCGTGTCTCTCACTCAAGGATGAGTGCTTTCTTCAACCTATCTCTCTCAGACTAAGACAATACGCTAACTTGCGACGTATGTTTAAAGCTAGAGATTATTCTCTAAGATCATCTTTTAATCCTTCTAATCATAGCTTCAACATGCAACACCGATCACCGTGAGATAATTTCATAACAAATGATGCATATTAGAATAATCACCCTCAGTTGCATCATTCCTCCGAATGTGTTGGATCTTGGAGATCCTTCTGGATCTATGGCAAATATCCCTTCTCCTGCGGAATATTCTTTTGTTTAACCATTAACCATGTGAGTACATACCCTGATAGCATTTGCAGGTAATGACACCATCTGGTAGCGCGCTGCAATCATTACCCAAAACTTCAAGAATGATTGCAACTCGTTCTACCACGCGAATCAACCGGTTCAAGATCTGGAATAAGAATCGCGAATCCAGGGAAGTCCGCGAGGAAACCCTAATTTTTCAAACTTCAAATTTGAAAATCTGATCCAGGGAAAAGATGCTCTTCTCGAAATGAGGGCGAGTATGCCGGTGTACTTCCTCGACTTCGAAAACCAAATTTCCCACTTTCAAATGTTCTTGGATTTTATGGACCCGTGCCACCGGTTTTCGGCAATTTCGGGCTCGGTATCGGTACTTCGTACCTCGGGTTTTCGCACTGTGAAACGAGGGTTTCACCACCGAGAATCCAGCCACGTAAAAGGTGCTTCAGGTGCCAAATGTCCTTTAGGCACAACTTAGGGTGTAGATTGTCAAAACACTCGCTTTTCAAAACCCCAATTTTGGGTCCCCACGCTGATCAAGCCTTCTGCAGATTGTGCTTTTCTGTGTTGGCTCGATACCAGCTGTTAATGTTTTATGCCGATATTATAGTTCTTTGCATTTCAGTAAGATAAGAGCAGCTAATAAGAACAAGATCACCGAGAAATACACATCCGCCAGACAACATTTATCCCGTGGAAACTCTCTAGGGGAAGAAAATCCAACAAATATTTTATCATAAAATAGCTGTCGAAACGTTCAAGATAGCTCAACCAATACATGAAATCCTCCTCCAAGAGATGCATCACCCTTCACCTTTCTTTCACCAACTTGAATATCAACTTGCCTCATAAGAACATAGAGCAAGTGAAGTGTGTGTTAGAAGCAATGGCTGCCAGCCTCTTCATTTATACTCTGACCAAGAACGCAGTGAAGAGTCACCATCTTGGCAAGGCCAACCTCTCACACTGGGTGGGTAACCACTCTAATTAAATCGCCCTTTCATTATAACTCCGGGCCGAATTATTCTTTTACATTATAATTGTCCTGATGACCAATCCGCAAAAGTGGTTTTGGTCCTTATACAATTATTGACTTGGTTAATCCTCAATGGGATTTGTTCAATAATAAAAATAATAATAGCGATATATTTGGGTCCACAATGGGATTTCTTAATCCAATAACAAAATAATAAGAATGCTCGCAATACATTATTTCACCGTAGAGTTTACATCAAATGATGTAAAGATTGCTTTTCTGAATGCTCTGATTGAGGAGGAAGTATACACAGAGAAAACTTAGGGATTTGAGTTACATGGGATGGAGTCTCATGTATGTAGGTTGAAGAAGACCTTGTATGGACTCAAGCTTAGACATCGTGTTCGGTGAATTTTATCCATCCAGTTTGAAATTCACTGAACATGCGAATCCAAACTTATTCGTTTAAGTTCATCGTACTTCAAGGTGAATTCGAATTCGCAAATGAACATGGAAAAAATCGCCATTGCTTATAGGGGAAGCTACATGAGACCGTGCATAAGTATCACGATTCTTCCGAGCCGCTGAGGATCACCAAGGCTTTCTTGAGCCACTAGTCATCATATTCTAAGGGTGGAATATACCAGGCCGCACCAGACAACCAGATACTACGTAGTTCTTGAGGAAGGAAATTTGGGTTTCCAGAGAGCTTTCCAAATCAAATCCGGGAAACCCTTTCGACCTAGTAAAGAGGTGGCTAGGGTGCACATTTTGAGACAAATATCATTGGATTCATTTGAACAATTAGGGTGCACTCACGCAGCCTAGAAAGCAGCAGAACCCTTAGGGATATCTGGTTTTAAGCTCTTATCTTTAATCGACAAGGCTATCAAGAGGTGCCTAGGGACCGGGGTGCTCAGTTTGGGACAGTCGCTAACTGTTGAGTATAGCCACTGCATGAAGTTTTCCAAATTTTGTGCAAATCTATCCATCTTCTGCTCACAAGTATGTATTTATCGTGATTAGACGTGCCATGATCATCCATGAGATCTTAACTGATGATTATTTCTCTCGCCTCCATTCAATTGTTTTTCCCTCGCTTTTCCTTATGGGCTTCATGTTATTGAGATTGTGTTTGTTCATTACTTCGCATGCTTCATGTATATGTCCAAAACGTATTTGTATGACACACACATGCGAAAATCACCAAGCATGTTAAACACTTAACTCAAACGCATCCAGAAAACCCCAAATACCGACCGGGAGCCAAAACCGTAGTTTAGTAGTAGATATCTAGATCCCCCGGATTTGGAATATTTCAGAGGTCTTGAGAAACAATGAACCGCTGGTTCAAAAAAATCAAGACCCTGGGAAAAAAAAAAAATATACACAAATATACGTCCTAATTGAGGTGCCACCGGCGTAAAGGTTCCCTTTCTTTCCTAGTATGCACCCATGCATCAGTCGCTTATACCTATATTACCCATGCCTTATTGATTTATCTTGGGGAGTACCCGTTATTTGACTTTAATAAATTAATTGCAATAAAAGGGCTTGAAAATGTTGCATCATGAAGGGCAAAGCAAGTCACCCCTACAAAACCCATAAATGAGACGATATAAACTCTTGTATGTCATGTACCCCATGTCTAGAAGTCCACCACACTCCACTTCACATGCACACATGAAAGCAAGGCTCTGTCACCCTGGTCTGGGAATGATTGGACTCGGGAATAGATGCCTGGCATCCCTCCCACACCCAAATTGACAATTGTATAATGCCTTTGGAGAGCTGAATTTGAAAGGGGGGTTTGATGCACATGTTCTGGTAATTTGATTTATTAGATGTGGATTACTAGTTATGATACTTGTGACTCATGAAACCCCTTAGGTGCTAATTGCTGCCTTTTAGACCCCGCCCGATGGATGTGTATTTATGAGAGGAGACAGATCAGCCTGTATCAAGGAGGCTCTCGAAGCCCAAGGGGATGGATGGAGACCCTGATCAGCAAGATTGTGATGACTAGTTTAAATGTCACCAAAGGAGAAAGAGGATCTGTTTCGGAGCACCCGGTAGGCCTAGATCGTGATGGGTTACCAACTCCGCCCACTGACGCAGCCCTTGGGAGGCCTGGACATCACCTAGGGTTAGGGTTTAACACTTGAGGTGCTAAACCACACATAAGCACGCAGGGACATGGATTGAGGCCTTTTGAGGTCAAGCGTCATGCTTCTCCAGCTCAACATCTCCTTGAGGAGGCCCAACGTCACCCTGTGCATGACGCACCTCGAGGGCAGCTCTCTGTAAAGAATTGCTCTGCCTTAATTTTAATATGAACAAATTGACATGGTGGTTCAAAACTGCAAAGAGTCAATAATTAGGTAATTGCCGATTTTCCATAAAATATGGTCTTTGCAAATTCACTTTTACATCATAACCTCACCTTGGACAAGAGGTGGGGACTGAAATTGACTTTTGGGGTACTCTATTTGTTCGTGGCAGCCACCGTTTGAGACTTATTTGGTTTTTACCAGATCATTTCTTGGTGGAATTTTGGCAAAAGTTAGTTTATGCTTGATTATTCTCAGTGAAGTAAGTAAATCTGCAATTTTCATTTGATGATAAATGTCTATGGTATGTATACTTGTCTACGAAGATTATGAGTCTGCTTTGTTGAAAACCCTAGGAGTAAGCAGAAACATTAGGTGCTTCTTCGCTCTTTGTTTCTGCTGCATCATTTAAGAAGACTTGTTCAGACAACTTCTAGAAGCCCTTTAATTCTGTGCTAGCATCTCCTTGTAGCTTTTTTAGTTCTTATTGCATTAAATATATTTCTAGATTCTAAGGATAGGAAAGTCTCTGCTTAGGGTTCTGTGAAGTGCCTTCACACCTGAACTGCTTTAGAGAATCACCCATATTTTATACACACCTTGGGAGACGTGGAAGAAATCTTCAATCCACTTCTGTGTCCTTGGGGCAAGTGAGAGTTAAGGTGTCACCTAATCTCCTCAACTCCTCCGTCTAGGGCCAACTCCACAGTCAAGGGTAACCTACAAATATACTATTTTTAAGCTACACAAGAAATTAAATTTAGGAGTTTATTGCTTCTTCAAAACATTAACCATTTAACTGAAACAAACATGAACATTCATTCACCAATGATATAGAATCAAATTGTCTTAATCAAAAGGATACTAAGAAACAAATGTCAGGTGCAAGTTGCATTTACACTGGCCATATAGCAAATTATGAAAATGTAGTCGTGAGTTTCGCCAGAAACATTGAGATTAGTGCCTTAAAGAGAGTCGTGGCAATGTAGTTCGTGTGTTTAGATATAGCAATTAAAGCCTCACGAAAAATGGTTTCACCCTTGAGGTTATTAATTCTTTTTGTTTAAAACTTCGGCGGTATATCAAAACCCAAAATGGTCTCACGAGCCCACTTAAAGGCCGGATGTCCAAAACGGGCGGAAGCCAGTCCCGGTGAGTCTCCCACCACGTGTCACTTGGCATGCTTTCCGCGACATCGCAACACAACTTCGTGGGTTTATCCATCAGATCCATCGTCCGACCTACCGCATGCAGGGTGAACTTATCTGTACCGGAATTTGAAGTGCTCAACTAGAGGGTCGAACAAAACTGGTGGAGTCGAGGGGACGGTTTATTTTATGCGAAAACAAAGTGACGACGGCCATGCACAACCACCGCATCAGCCCCTTTCGAGATCGCCGCCGAGGGACGGTTGGTTTGCCAAATTGAAATACCGAAATTGAAATCTAATCTAACGGCAGGTTTAAGAGAGCTTGATTCCGCAATTTAACTTGCGCCGAAAAAGGGAAAAGAAACCAAACTTGAACACCACACTCTAATCCCTGTAGCATCGCGAATCGAACACCAAGAGCCCCGCTTATTTGTTTATTACAACCGAGATTGAATGGAAACTTTTGATCCTTGAAAATGACCAATCTTTAAGCAAATAAGCAAGGCCAAGGTTCATTAGCTGTTACAGTGGTCTTCAAAGACTCCAAACTTGATGCTTAATTTGTCGAATTTCAATGCAAGTTTCTCCTTGTTTTGGGATGGACTTGCTGAAAAACAGCAAGGAAAATTATTAGAAACCATGGGAAACACTTTCTTTTAAACAAAACAAAGATGAAAAACATTTTAGTTGCCCAATTTTAAGAATGTAATTTCATGAAATGCAAAACTTTTGTAGACCCTTTGAGTTTTGTAAATTGAACCTATAAGGTAAGTCCTTTAAGAATCTCTGTCACGTCCCAAAACAGCTTGAAGCCAAACTCTGAATTGACCAACAATGCTTATAATTTTCAAAATTTTGAAAATACTTGGTAAATTTTAAAGGAATAAAATCACCCAACTACTTAGATATATCCTTTAAATGAGAAAGACTTTAGATCAGATCTAAGACTTACGCATGCAACATTAGATGATAAGATTAACTTCTAAATTTAATCTAAGTTAACATGCAAATCAAATAATCAACAATTTCTTGATAAAAAGAAGAGAAGGAGAGAAAAAGAAGCAAACTTTTTTTTGGAATGTGTTGGGCAATGGGTCCTTCTTGATGGAGTGAAGAGGGATTTTCCTCTAAGTCTTCGAAGAAGAAGAAGTATTCAAACTATCCTCCAACTTCAAATGGAGTCCAATCGCCTCACAACCCTCGGCAAGGGGTTAGAAAATATGGTGCCACCCACAAGCAAAACTCAAGTGAACAATTAGTAAAACCAAACAAATTGCTACTTGAAACCCTACCAATAGATGCAAACAATAGGAAATATTCATTCAAACAGATTAACACTCCTATCCATAATAGTACTCTAGCAATGTACAAACCCTAACCAAATTACACAAGCTTGAATTATGAAATAACATCACCTCAATTTAAAATGCATCCACATATTAGCACACAACACCAATCTTGAGCTCCAAAGTCTTTTTTTATTATTCAAATGTGAGAAAGTTTTACAAAATAGCACAACAAGCTTTCTTCTCAAAACTCCAACTAAAAACTCAAGAGGGTCAACCTCTCTTAAATAGGATGGGATGGAAGTACAGGCATGGATTACCGAGTGAATTAAGGAACTAGAATTAGCTGACTCACGATGAGTTGATTGAGGCGGACATGATATGAGCACCGAGGAGAGGGCGGCGGAACGTAGGGAGTGAAAATAGGTGATGGGGAATCCAATGCAGGGAAGCATGATGAGTGGAAGCTATCGTAGGTGGAGTTTTTAATCAAAGGATGAGGGAAGTGACGGATGGTTGGGGCGGAATGGAGGGAAGCCGAATTTAGGGAGAGCGGATGTATGGTAAAGGGAGGCTTTACTGTGAGGCGAGTGGAGTGAGGGCTGAGTGCCAATTTAGGAGAGGCGTAAGTTTTAGGGAGAGACGGAGGAAATTGATGGAATGTGGGCCATGCGAGAGGCTCCACTCTGGGTTTAAAAGATTGACCTTTTTAATGTTTATTCAATTAGGAATAAACAAAATATTTCAAATCACGTTTCAATTTTTTACTCATCACCCTTTTCCGTGTTTCTGGTGAACTGCATCTTGGCCATACCGCTTTTAGCCTGCAAGATAGGAAATAGGGTTTTCACCATGCCCCGTGACCAAAACCAACGAATATGGCATCTTAAACATTCCATTATTTTTACACCATAATTCGCATCGCATGTAAACTCCAGCTTTTATAAATCTAATTAATTCGCTAAAACTTTAAAAAATCCTATCGACTTAGCCGCGATTTCCAAATAACCCGCCACTATGTTCTAGTATGAGCATATATAGTTATCTCGACACCAGATAATGGATTTTCCATGCTAACACCGCTTTATCGGCCAATATTACTCTGCTTTGAGCAGCGTCTTTTTCGAAAGGAAAACCGGAAATAATAACCTCCCCACCAAGGTAAGAAGAAGTGCATAACAATAAGTAAAAACACCGAGTAAAGCCCACTCCTAGATTAAGGGTGGCCAATAGCCTTTACATTCTGCCAATTAGAAACACCGGCTTACAGCGAAACACGGAAAGGGGCCCTTCTGCGGCCCTCATCAATCATTGAATTTCGTGACAAGTATAACGCCGTCAACTTTTCGTGAAATCCAAATTTGTGTAACCCGGTGGATACAAGGACTTCATAAAGCAAATTCTCAAACTTCCACCTTTTCATCTCTTAGACAAGCATAATCATTATTGTTATTTATATTTGACTATTATTAATTAACGACAAGTCGCTAAGTCTGGCCACTAACTTAGCCTGATCTTTAACTTTCTTTACGCCAGCTATAAATGTTTGCTACAGCCATCCAACTGCAACAAATTTTCCTTATTCACTCTAAGCTAATTTAATTCAAAACTTGCTTTTGACAATTGTTAAGGAATCTACTTAATATATGCTCAATTTTCATTGGTCTTTCCAACACCGCACCAATTGTTGGTGGCTGTTGGCTAATTACTTGTATTGCGCAAACCATCATCTGAATCGTAATTTTACCGTTTCATCATAGCAATTTCATTGACTTATCTTCGAGGTGTTGACCGCCCATTCAACCAAATGCAACCATGCCTGATGAAGATATGCATCATCGGCGCTACCAAGTCGCATCGGGTTCGCCGCTGCATTTCACCAAATGTTTTTTTGTAATTGGAATTTCCGCACCCCTGAGTGGGTTTATAATGTAATAGGTCCGCATGGATCATAGTTAGGTTAGTTACATTAGGATTTCTTCATTAAGAGAATTCCTTTCACTCAGCGCTTTTCGTGTTATTAATTTTGGTCAACTGAAATCATGAGCACCAACAATAACCCTGCAAATCCTATGTCGTACTCGCATTTTTGGGGTACCCGATCTTTGCACTCGCCTAATTCTGAATTTCATTGTGGTACTGCTTTTTCATCAATCTCGGTTCTCATTAAGTCTTTCTGTTTGTTTGAAACCATGAAAAACTAATGACTTAAAAGCCTAACCTTTAATAAAGAATCGTACCAAAATGATTCCAACTGATGCTCTAAATCCGAGATTGAAGTGTTTAAAAGATGAAGGAAAATCACTCAAAACCGCGAATATTGAAGCCATCTTCATCACCGGCCTGGCAAAGGAAGTTTTCTCACGGCATAAAGTTATTAATAATGATATCCCCGATGAAACTCCATTCCCTTCGCTGTCGATAAAGCATGCAAAAGAGTAAACTTAACGAAGAAAAGAAACATTATCACCCATGTCGGTACCCTACTTAGCGAACGGAAGACCAAACGCATACCAGACCACGCTGAAAGTTTTTCTCCGTTCACCGACTCCCGAAACGTTCAGCATCGAGGGTTTTGAAGACGCTAACCGCGGCGCATGAGAGGTTTCTATCTCCGATCACCGATCCCAATTCCTCTTCGCCAGATCGTACATCCTGCGCAGTTTAGTTTAAGCAACGACACCGGAGAAAAACCTCGCATCCATCTATCACTGTGAGTTAAGTCAATCACTTCCATTACACGTGTCCCAAGTTAGTTTTTCCACATCAAAGATCGCATTGCAAAATCGATCGACGCTCTGAGGTTTTCACGTATGAACATCGAAAACACCTGTGAATATTTCGTCGATCCCTGATCCACCCATTGAGAGAGCGAAACGATGGGACATTTTAGGGCTAGATACGTTGCGATCTAGAGCATTTAAGGGGAAAATTAATTCCAAATCTCAAGATTAGTTGCTAATTCGCGGCACGACCAATCAAAAGGACGCTGAAATCTACCATAGAACACATCACCGGCTACCCGCCATCAAACCCACACGATGAATTAAATCGGCAGAGATTCAGTAGATTTGTTTGAATTTCACTGTTCTAATTACCAATAATGTAATCGATGCTCTTCCCGAGAACTCTTGATTATCAGGAACAAGATCATTCGCGCAAAGCGCCAGCACCGAGGAACGAGACGGCAATTCAAAAGCCCGGTGCCCCCCTTGAGTATCAAACCACAAAGTTTAGCAAGCCGCAGAGGTATAAACGGGCCTTTGATTTTTGTGTTTTCACCTTCATATATATATACAATATATGTGCATAGGGCCCCAAATCTTTCTATTTCGATTTTGCGGTGAATACGCTGCCTCCATGAAAGCCAAACACTAGGCGATCACTGAGAGCACCTAAGCTAAAGGAACCGCAGAGGGTGGGAGAAGGTCCATCCTCGTATCGAAATAAATTAGAAATTTGTCTAAGGTCGGTAGTCCAAATAATTTAACGTCCACCAAGAAGATTTTCACTCAACCTCTTGTCTTTGGAGACACAGAGGCAAAAAACAGGACCAAGTCGGTACTCCCACATTGCGGAGAACTCATCAAGAAGATCATCCAGTAGTTAACCCCTGAATATATATCCCATAACCACCTCTGTTATGGAGAAAGCCTCAATGATGAAATTTCACCCAGACGAAACCCCCGATGAACGACAAACGTAAGCGGGACCTTCGAAAGTGACATGAGAAGTTCAAGAACCAATCTTAACAGCACACCTAAGTTGGGAATACATCTCCACCCGGGAAATCAATCGACTCGAACTCGTGGATTTAAAGTGCAGCCGGTTATATGGCGTTATAGCTATGACGGGCGAAGCTACTCTAGAGGACAACCAAGAAAGGAGAGCTCCATTTCTTAGATCGCTCCACTTTCATCACTCGTGAGGAACATCTTCACCAACAATGGAACATGCTAAGACATCCTAACTTTGCCGCAGTAGATGACACCGATGCCACCTGGACAGCTAAAATAGATGAAAAGGAAATGGCCACCGCCTTGAAGGAACTGGAACATTTGCACCATCTGGATAAGTACTATCAGGATACCACACATGCCGCAGTGTTCCTAATGAGCGAATTCAAGGAGGCCTACGAAAATTTTACAGATGAACGTCACCTATTCATTGCAAGGATAGCCGAGTCTGTGAATACCCTCGCGTACTTCGCACGTAAAGATATGGAGCGTAGTAATGAGAAAGCCGCTAATGCCGCGGGAGAGAGAGTCTTTAATGCCTTCGCGCCCAACGCCGAGATAAAGAAGAATACCACATTCGTGTTGAACAAAAGCGCCTTTAATCGCATAAAAATTCACCGGAAGTATTGTGTGGAAAATGTATCTTGGGAACCATAATCGAAGAAGAGAAATGGCGCGTCAGACCGATCGATCAATCGCGATGTTATTTTATTCCGGCAATAATTGACGCACTTTGTCAATTCAAGACGCCATAGGCCAAATTGCACATCGAAGTAAGATCATCATGGGTCAGTTGAAGAAAATGCGCTTAGGGAGAAAAGCGACGGGTTTATAACACCGATCAAACTCGGCTATTTCGGGAATAAGGAAAAGCAATCATTCAAGCGATTGTAATATGCCAGAGACAAGAGAGATTTCACTGATGAACATCATAGATTCCCATACGCCAACACCAGGGATTGCTCGGGTCAAATGGTCTGAGTACGAGAAGAGTCACTATTTTAAAGTGATATCTTGAGATGACTGAAAATTAGAGAGGGAACGCCGTATGTGGCAAAATTTGCTTACTTTATCTCAGACTTCAACCGTTATTTTAATTACACTTTAGCGTTATAAATAAGAGCATCTAGATCATTAAATAGGAGCATCGACTGATTTGTTAAAGAAACTCTCATTTTTTTAAGAATTATTTTGAAGCTGACTTTGAGTTGAGAAGTCCTTCTGGACTAGGGACAAGTTATTTTCATCAATTGTATGTGATTGGACTTGGGGAAGAACTACTTCCTATCTTGTCTCATGAATGGATGAAGTAACAAGTAAGAGCTATTAAATCTATTAATAAGTTATATGATTCAATGTTATACACTTCTTTCTTTCATGATGAAAATGAATCGTTGTACGGGTTGGTGTGATGGATGATAGCTTGATAATTTATTTGCCATTATTTATCACATGCATGTTTCTTTTGATAATTTTGTACTTGGGCTAGTACTTACTACCATAAGGTTAACGATTAGTACTAGGCCCGTGGTATATAATCAGCTCGCGAGATGCTAGAGTAACGTGGTTATCCTTAAGCTCAACTCCTCTTCTCCAAATACTCAAACCTCGCT
Organism: Picea sitchensis; assembly: GCA_010110895.2. Taxonomy (NCBI): domain Eukaryota; kingdom Viridiplantae; phylum Streptophyta; class Pinopsida; order Pinales; family Pinaceae; genus Picea; species Picea sitchensis. The sequence continues at coordinate 9,475 of SNQJ01S0123087.1, read as the reverse complement.
TTGTTACCTAGGTTGGTTTATATCGCTTCCATCTTTTATATTGGCCCACCAAATGAGAAAAAATACAAAAAGAGAACTCCCCGGTTCATGGAGAAACCTTCACAAGAAAACGTAAAGTCCATCAGGGATATTGGCCGGATCCCAAGATCCGAGAACCATCTTAATTATTAAATGGCAGAAGCTCCAATTGGGCTTTAAGGTGCAAGTTAAGTCTTGGCTACGAAAGCAAAGGATGGTGGACCAACAATTAGCGCCAGAAGTATGGGTATGAGAATGAATGGATGAATGCTATTTCACATAATATTTCAGGCAACCTGTAGATTCAAAACAACTCACATGCATGGCTAGTCATTCCCAAGATTAACCCATATGCATGGCTAGTCATCTCAAGACAACTCAATAATAATAATCGAAAATTTCAAACGAAGTAACTCAACCTAGCATGAGGAAGAACGCATGTTACTTGATATACCTTATGCTCTTCCTCACGTGGAATTAAATCAATTTAGAAGAATCACTAGAACATATCAACAGACGGCAGATTGTCCTAGCTTCGATACTTCAAGACAAAAATAAGGCATTGCAAGTGGTCGACACCCCCAACTGTGTCTTGCACACAAGAAGACCTAATAGATTTCATGATCACCGAAATCCAATAACCTCTTGACCTAATACCCAAGACAAGCATCGCTCTGAGCCCGACGACTTTTCTGAAGAAGAAGGGTTTGACTCAGGATCCAAAGACATGGAAGACAACAACTATCATGATGGTTATGCAAACCCTTTACTTTATCAATCAACCTTGTTGGCTGTGAGATTGGGTTTCATTTAATTCTCGGACGTAGCAATAGCTTTCCCAGACATCCGCAGAAGTTACTTCCTAGAGTTTGACCACTGCATCTCTACTACCTGCTAATCTGATAGTACCAGGCCTGCACCATTACCGTGATGTTATAATGTTATCCTAAGCTCAACCTCTTTCAACAAGTGAACTCCTTTTTTTCCTGCTTTTGTTACCTAGTTGGCTTATATCGGCTTCCATCTTATATTGGCCCAACCTAAGAGAAAATACAAAACGCGAGAACACCCGGAACTGAAGGAGAAACTTTCACAAGAAAACGTAAAGACCATCGACACTACTGATCGCAAATATCTGTAGAACCATTCCACTACTAAACGTCAGAGAGTCATCTGGGGTCTTCAAGTATGAAGCTGTATTCCTGTTAGCTAGTGGATATATAGAACTTAACAACATCCTATTAATTTCCTTTGAGTTTTTTACTCCCACAAATAATTCCAACAAAGTGGTGAAAGCATGCTCTAATGGTGCTCTTTCATCCCCTGGTAACTAGTGTTTAAGAATTTATGTAAATGATTATTATGTAAGACATCTCAAAGTTTTATGGAATTTCATCGAGTCTAGATAGTTTTTTTTAATTAATTAAAATTGCCTAAGGTTGGCAATTTTAATTAATTAATTTAATTATTTTGATAAAAAATAAAAACTAGGTCCTTGGCTTCTTTGTTTGGTATTGTGTAGGGGAATGGTGACTCTACACATGTTCAAAGGACATAGTCAAAATGTCATTTTTGTGTAACAGGAACAAATTGAGTAAAGTAAAGGTGGAAAATGATGAGAAAACCCTTTCCTAGACTACCCAAACCTTTTCCTAACCTTTTCCCAAATTGAAAAGTAATTTCCACTTAAAAGACCCCCCAATTGCCTAGACAACAACTTAAAGTGTTGTTCCCTAGCTAATTGACATGAGAGAATTAAAAAGTTTAAGTGAAAAAAACCACCCAAACCCTAAATTCGCCCTCCTTGGTGTCTAATTTAATGTTTGACCATAGGAAAATGCGTTTTCCCCCTTTGCACCTCATCCTCTCACTCACTTACCAAAACCCTAACTTCACCAAAACCCAGTGCACTTTTGTGTGACACTTGTAACTCATCCGAGAGGGGTAAATTTGCCTTCCCAAGTATAAATAAGAGCCTTCCCTCCCTCATTTTTTTACCCATCTCTTGAGCTATTGTTATGCTACCAAATTCCCTCTCCTCACTCCCTCTCATCTTTCCATCTTGCTTTCACTCACTTTTGCTTTCATTTTGGAAAGGAACTTGTGGTCAATTAGTCGTTGAACTTCCAACTTTGTTAATGAAAAAAGACTTTGGAGGGCTTTGAAGCAACACAGATTTGTCTTGGTGCTTCCATTTATTTGAGGTGATATTGTTTATTTGATACATTTTATGAGATATTGAGTAGTTTTCCCGGTGAATTAGTTTGTTTGGATAGGTTTAGTACAGAAGCGTCGGGATCTAAGTAAGTTGAATAGTTGATGATATAAATCAGTTTATGTTATTTGTCTATTTCACTCACATTTGCTCCCATCTCATGGTTTGCTTCAATAGTTGCGGTTTATCTCAAGGGCTTGTAAAACTAGCTTTGAGTTAAATGCTTGTTTTCATAGCCTACTTGAACCTCTTAGCTTTTATGCTTCTATTTTCTGCTTTTTCACATTCAGATTTTGGTATATAACATGCTTAGATAGGTCACTTTATATATCTGAACTTGCTGGAAATTTTATGCGTGCAGGCACTTATGTGTAAAAACATAATTGTTTTTAACATTGTTGTGTGTTTTACAACATTTCCATCGCTAAATAGCTTGCTGCTTTTGCAAAGTTCTCGCCGACAGTGGAAGTGTTGTCACTTGGCCATAAACACACAAAAGAAGTTATCCCTTGGTTGGGTAACACCACCCAACCTTTCTCTCATCTTTCTAGCATTGTAGCAAGCCCAAAGGAACTCCTATGGCTTACTTCTTCTTCTATTTAATTTTCTCAAGTGATACCAGTTTCATGCCTTGGTGTGGAGTTTGCTGCCAACTCCAAAAATCGTGAAGCAAGGATCGGCCATTTAAATTTCAGATTTTTATTTTGAGCTCACCAATTGTCATTAGGACAAGTTTGTGTGGCTAGGTTGCTTTAAGTTTTCTATTTCATTATTTTCTTTCAACCCTTTTTGGCACAAAATAGGAAGACTTGCCTCCACCTTGTGCCATTGTAATTGGTTTTGTCTAGTTTAGTTTCTTTTATTGCAAAAGCATTTCTATATCTCTATTTGTTGCTCATTACAGGTGTGAAGTGGCTCAGCCAACCTCGGAAAATCGTATGCTAGTATGTATTGTGTTTATGCTTAAATGTTTTAAAATTATCTAGAAGTAGATATCACATACACAATGCTAGTTTAGGTCCATGGAGGCATAGGATCAATCTTGTGCTCCAATCTCTTTTCACTTGCAAGTTTTATTTCAAGCACTTCATCTTTTCTTTGTAAGTAATATGTGGGCATGTGAATGGTTTGATAGCAATCTACTTTTCATTTTGCAATTTTGCAGTTCTTTACATTTCTTTTAAAGCTTTATCCGATGTTTAGAACTTCATTGACAAAATTTTAAATTTTGGTTTTGGTACAATACACACTTTTTGGCAAGCAACATCTTGCCTTAACATTAATTTTGTAGAACTTAATTTTAACTTTGAACTATAGGCCTAAAATCACTACACTTAATAAGATAATCTCTAACACCTAACGCTTCCATTTAAAATCCAGGACTAAAGGAAGCAACAAAGGTGACAGTCGGATCTTTCCCCATCGCCAACTGCCCTTCCCGAGAGTACTTTTTTCCCTTGGGCTGACCTGTGGGAGCTAGGGTAGGCCTTGTTACCAAACTTTTTGAGCACCCAACAACCATTTAAGTACAAGGAGTATTAGGGTTTATACTTCTTAGCGTTAGTAAACTAAACCTTAACTTAATGAAACTTTAATCAAATCCTTTAACCACTCTTAAACCTTTAACAACTTGATATATCATTTCGGTGGTTGGTACTCTCACACTGCGCCAAATCTACTTTCACGTATTCTCATAAAGTTTATCTTATGCTGCATCATGTTCAAGTAATGCGAAGATGTTATTAAGGCTTTCCCTTTGCCATTTCATTTTCTGCTAAGCATGGTTCATTCGGGTTTGATCCTCACAGGCTGCGCATCCTTTCGGAGGCACTTCCGTTGGACGGTGTAATTTTTGCCATTGAAGCAATCGTACAATAGAGCTGTGCATCCTTTGGTGATACCTATTGTTGAGTACTAGGCTTGATGCCGTCATTTGTCGTTTCATTTGAGATTCTTCATTTCCTAAGCACAATCGCCAACTTAGTTGGGTAATTGTATCTTTGTATCCTTGTATCTATTGTATCTTATGTTTAGTGTAACTCTTAGATAATTTTGTTGTAATCTTGTTCTTTATTGCAGATTTGTATCTAACATTGTTGTGAAGCAGTTGTAATCTTTGTTAGTGTAACCTTAGATAATTTTGCCGTAATTTATTCTTTATTGTAGATTTGTATCTAAACATTGTTGTAGCTAGCGTACCTGCAATCTTTTAAGTCTTGTGTAACCTCAAACTTTAGTTGACCCTGCCCAACCTTAGGGGTACACTATCTGAAGGTTCCAGGGAAAGGCTTTGTTTGTCATATTAATTATTGCATATTGCATTGCCGCTTTGCATCAGGCCAGATTTTCCAACCCTTTAACTAATTACAAACCACCCGAACTTAACGCGGACCTCATCTAGAAATTAGGCTCATCCCCCCTGGCTTGCGAGTAAGCCTCTTTGACTAGAAGAGGTTCTGCTGAAATTGGCAAAGATGGGCTTTTAAACCAGCAATAGGCAGATCCAAGGATGTACCGGCGAAGCAAGATTTAGCTCTCACGCTGCGCGCAGAAGCATCTAAACATTCATGCCGCCGCCGAGGATACGCTCTTTTATCCAGGTAAAACGATTAATCCATTTTTTTTAAGAACTAAACAATAAAGCTTAGTCCCTAAAATTTTTTGAACTTACATTGGTTGTTTTTGTTTGTTTTCTCTTCAAGTGGCGACTCCATTTAATCATTTTTTTTGAGGTATCCTACTAGGAGCGATCCGCATGGGGTGCTTTATTCATTTCCTGACCCTAAAAAGGTTTATAGGAGGAGGCTATAAAAATCACTGTTCCTAGAATTACTCTTGAAAGCCTTGAGAAGGTGCCAATCAATCGATATCCACTCTTGTTCCAAACTAATAACTAACAAACCTGCTACTCCCAATGACAACTCACCAATCATGAGTGCCTTTTGAGACCTTTGAACTTTGCAACAATACAATGAGCTCTCACGCTGCATCTCGATAAAGCCATAGATGGTTTCAAGGGAACAATGCACTAGTGCACATTCACACATCTCAACTTTAAGGGCCTTGAAGCATTGGGGAGGGGTCATGGGAGGAAGAGGATGTGAAACACTTGATGGTATCTCTACTCAGAAGGAGATACAGAATGGTTTTCACCACCATCCTGTGGAGAAGCTAGCACCTTAGATAGTATAATAATTGAGTTTAAGAAAAGGTGGGGTGACCAAAAAAGAAAACAGATTCCAGCTAGCTACCCTTACTTCTAGTCATAAAAAGAAAATGACTGAAGTGAAGCTTAACACTAAGTTTAATAACTTGGTGAAGAATCTCCATGCTGACATAAAGCCTTCAAAAGCTGCAATCTTGATTCATTATATGGAAGCATTTGAAGGAGAAATGAGGTATGCCTTATGTGATAAGGATCCTCAAGATCTAAAGCACGCTTAGCTGCAAAAAAATTGATAAGCAATATGTAAGATGCTAGTGTCCAACATTCTTGAGCTCTACAAGAAGTTCTTCTTCAGTTAATGATGAAAAGAAGAATAAAGTTGAGGGTCAAGAGTCTTTTAGTGAGGGAATTAAAGAATTGACCCAACGAATTAAGCAAATGGAAATAAACCATGCCAATCAAATCAATGCTGGAAAAAATAGGTTGATTTACTGCGAAAGAAACCCTCAAAGAATAGACATTACTTCATCATAGCTAAATGACAATGGTTAAAGCATTCCCCAGCCATGGGATCGCGCCACCTAATCCTTTGAGTCCACCAACTTGGTAGAACATCGCCATACCTTATTGTAGGCCTTGTGGGGAATTTCATGAGGAAATAACTTGTCTAGTTTTTCTTGAGGGTTGTTATGATGATGATTGTGGAAATCAAACAACACGCAATATGTGTGTGGTAGGAAATACAATGTTGGCATGTATGATTGATGGATTTTATTGAACAAGAGAGTAGTATAGAGGTATTACATACCAAAGGAAATGGAAATAGAGGTCAATATAAAGGTCAAACTAGTATTCCCAAGGTATCATCAATCCCTCCTAAGTCAAATGTGCATGTTAACTAAGATTTAAACATTGACTAGGTGGTTGGTTAAGTAATGCAAAAATGTTGGTTCATGTATCAGAAATTATGAAGATCCCTTCAAGGGAGAAATTGGATTAAAGTCATAGAAAACTTCCTCGGGGAGCTTGCCGATAGGGCAACCAAATGCTGGTTTACCAAGACCACCTCGCTATTTTGCTTAATTAGATAGGGAATGAGAAGAATCAATCTTTGTACCTTTCTTTGCTTGTAAATGACAAAGTATTACACAATTGCATTAGATTCAGGGGCAAGTTCAAAGGTTATGACTAAAAGGTATTGGAGCAATTAAACCTAAGGATATCTAGACCCTACCATAACATTTGTGCCATTGACAATAAAATGATTAAAGTGCATGGATTGATTACATACAAGTACACTTAGCAGCTTTTCCTATTACCTATGTTTGAAGTGGATATTGTTGGTGATTGATGTTCTCGATGCTTAGAATGTTGTTAGAAAATCAACAAACTTCACGTGATTGGGGTGGTAATCTACAAATGGATCTAACTTATGCCACCATCCCTACCCCAGATAGAAATACCTTTAAGTTGAATAGAGAGTTAGAAAGGAGGTATCATGTTGAAGATCCCAAAGATCCTATGAATGTAATAAGAAAGTATAGAGAGGATGAGCTTGGTAATTATGCTATTTTGTCTAACTCTATTGTGCCTTTAGAGGAAGAAATTAAAAATGATAGAGTTGAAAGTATGGTATATGGATTTTGATGGTGCTTTTCTAGATCGTAAAAGGTACGGAATAGTGCTTCAAGATCCAAATGGTAAAATATTTAAGTTTGCTTATAGATTGGATTTTGATGCAACCAATAATGTGTGAGTATGAGGCCTTGCTACTTGGTTTAGAGATTTGCAAAGATATGGGTGTCAAATGTTTGAATATCAAGGGGGACTCAGATCTGGTCATACAACAACTAAAGAATAATTTTGCTTGCAAGTCAGAAAGATTAAAAAGATACAGGAATTCAATTTGAGACTCCATTGGTGACCTTGATGCTTTAAACCTTATTGCTATTCCTAGGGAACAAAATTCTAAGGCTGATGAACTTGCAGTAGCTGCTTCCACACTCCAACTTTCAGATGACTTGATTGAGGAAAGTATTTCGGTGGAAGTAATTTTTAGACACTCAGTTCCAGATAACATGGATCATTGGAAATTTTTTAATGATGATAAACAAGTTATTAAATTCTTGACTCACATGCATGAATTTTCTGATTTTTGTGTCAATGAAAAAGAGGAGGGTTGTAACTATATTGAAGATGACAATAAGTTAAATCCAGTTCCTAGGCGCATTGTAGCCCAAGAAAAAAGCTTTGATAGACAAGATGGTCACAAACGAAAAGAAGACTCAAAGGAAAAGCTGTGTGATCACTTGGAGGTCAACATTGGAAGTGATAAAGAGCCTAGGATGATAAAGGTAGGCAAAACTACCCCTATAGAAGAAATAAAAGAAATTGTCAAATTATTAAAGGAATATAGGGATGTTTTGGCTTTCAATTATGATGAACTCAAGGTCTATACGGAGGATGTAATTCAACATGTGATTCCTTTGAAGGAAGAAACTAAGCCCTTTAGACAGAAATTGAGGCAAATGAACCCCAAGTTAGCTCCTTTTGTCCAACAGGAGTTACAAAAAATGCTAGAAGCAGGAATCATAGCCCAAACAAGACATTCTTTATGGTGTTCAAATTTGGTTGTTGCTAGGAAGAAGAATGGAAAGATTAGGCTATGTATAGATTTCAGAAATTTGAATATTGCATGCACAAAAGACTACTACCTCCTCCCCAAGATGGAAACTTTGCTACAAAGGGTAACATGATCATGAATGATTTCCATGCTTGATGGTTTTTCAGGTTATAATCAGATAAGACTTAAGTAGGAAGATAGGTATAAGACTACTTTTACTACTCCATGGGGAACCTTTGAATATTTAAGAATGCCATTTGGTTTATCAAATGCTGGAGCTACTTTTCAGAGAGTTATGGATTATGCCTTTAGGGGATTAATTGGAAAATTAATAGAGATATATTAGGATGATTTGACAGTTTTTTCTAAGGATGGAAAAACTCACATTGGTCACCTTAAACAAGTTTTTGAAAGATGTAGAGAGTTTGGAATTTCTCTAATTATTGCTAAGTCAGTTTTTGGGGTGACTGAAGGTAAACTCTTGGGCCACATAATTTCAAAAGATGGGGTCAAGTTAGACCCAGAGAGAGTTGAAGCAATTGGAAAGGTACCCTTGCCTGTTTCAAAGAAATCTCTCCAATCCTTCTTGGGCCAAACCAATTTTGTTCATAAGTTCATTCCTAATTATGCTGAAATTGTGAAACCTATATATAAGTTTCTTAAGAAGGATGTTAAGTTTGAATGGAATGATGAAAGTAAGAAGGCGTTTCAGGATATTAAAACTGCCATATCTGAAGCTCCCGTCCTTATAAGCCCCGATTATACTAAGGACTTTCAGATTTTCTCTTTTGCTTCTGAAGATACTATTGCTGGTGTGTTGCTTCAGAAAAATGATCAAGGCCATGATCAACCCATTGCATATATGAGTAGGGCCTTGCAAAATTCAGAATTAAAGTATCCCATGTATGAGAAACAAGCATATGCCTTGGTGAAGTCACTTAAACACTTTAGGGTCTTCATTGGATATTCCAAGGTGATTGGTTATGTGCCTAATTCAACTGTTAAAGATGTGTTATCTCAGTCGGAAGGACTAGGCTCAAGTGGTAGATGGATTGCTAAAATCCAAGAGTATGATTTGGAAATCAAACCCACCAAATTGATTAAGGGTCAAGGTTTAGCAAAATGTGGATTGAAGGTAATGAGAAGGCCTTGGGTATGATTTGCCAAAATGATAATCAAGAGTTGCCTCCTAATTTATTAAAGCTTGAACAAGTAGAGTGGTATGCAGATATTATCTTTTATCTTAAGAATCTTACTTGTCCAAGTCATCTAGTGGGTCACAAGAAAAGGGCTTTAAGGTTGAAATCTTCAAAGTATGTTCTCACTAGAGATGGATTAGGATGGAAAAATCCTGATGGAGTTATCCTTAGATGTATGGATGATGTTGAATCAAAGAAACTAGTGGATGAATTCCATGGTGGGTTTTGTGGTGGATACTTTGCTGCTAAAACCA
>SNQJ01S0123086.1:13946-26867 GCA_010110895.2 Picea sitchensis | reverse complement strand
AAAAATAGAGACTAACACTGGCTCCTTCTGGGGATGATGCTCTCCCCATGAGGCATCAAGAACAAACAGACCACTGTGCCTTTTCCTCTGTGCATCTATGCAATGCAACTTGCAAAATTTTGCCTCTGCAAACATTCACATTTTTCTGTGTTATGCCTAGTCCATTGGGTTATGGAGTCAGCCAATGTCATTCAAATCTGGCCCAAACTTCTGCAACTCTGCTCGTCATTTGAAACCAAACTTCCCCTGCCAATAGTGCCTTATATGCATCGGGCATGGAGTCTTTATTTCAAAACTGAAACCAAATACTAGATGAAAACCCCACGTATTGTGCAAACTAGAAATGCTTAGCCATGAGCTTATTCATCTATGCTACCCTACTCTAACTGCTGAGAATAAATGTTTCAGGTATATATAAATTTCTAGAAAAATAATTCAAGCAAAAAATTGCTTGACCTGTCTTCATATACATAGCGAAAAACATGAAAAGAGAACAAAATATACAACAAGGAAACTGCAACCATCTCATGTTTGTTGCTGCAAACCATCATGCCAAACTTTGTAATATATGGCATTACTGAGAATAGTGACTCTATCCATATAGCAACTGGATAATAAAATTCATGTATGATCTTACCTGGTTTTTTAAAATCAAAAGGGTGTTTTTCCTCATAGTTGATCTCATTAGGTTGCTGATCATGAATGTCATTTCCAAGTTCTATAAATCCATATATTGACTTCTCAACAGTTGACCCAGAAGCAAGCATCAATTGTTGTTGGAACATTTCTCTATCAGTTTTGTGATGCTCATGATGCTCCTCATCAAATCCAGGACTGCTGCCATATACTGGTTTCAACTGTTCATGACTAATGTGCAGGTTGTTTTCATAAATCTATTGTTGCTCAGCTTCTGTCACCATAAAGATAACAGGTTGTTGATAACCTTCATCAATACTGTTATGTGTATCAGTTTTATCAACAATGTGTTGAGGAAATACTTGTTCTTTATACTCATCATAAACATGAGCTTTTCCATTCAAATCAGAAACTGCAAGTGCATCAAGAACAAGATCAAATGCATCTACAATTATGCAATCATTTGTCCTATCATTAATGGTATATGGCATATCTTCCTTAATAAAATGATTTCCATCCTTGCAAACAAATGAAAACTCTAGTTTCTGCTGAATATGCTTCTCAAATACATCACAACAATTTTCAAAAAGACTTTCAGCTGAAATTTTTTCTTTATAAAATATATTGAAAGTATCATGAAAACTTTCCAACGAATTAATACTTGAATCTGGAAGTGATCTGCACCAGTCAAAGGCTGCTCCCTTCAACGAGTATCTGAAAAGCTTGATCTTGACATCCTCATGCAGAATCTGACGTCCATGAATAAACTCATGAAAATATAGCAGATGCTCAACCGGAACCTCCCAATCTTCACCTTTAAACGTAGGAAGGATAACTTCCCATTCAACTTTTCTAAGAATTGGGTTTGGAAAACCAATGACATCTGAAAAATCACAAAAATCAAACCTTTGAGCCAGAATGGCTTCCATGCTTGGATCCAGTGGAGTCATCTATTAATCTTTAGACAGTGGAGTCGCCATGGTGAAATATCTGCAGTCATGTATGTTTCCCCTTCTTGTTCACCATCAAGAAGCGGATCTGATCGTTGTCGTTCTCCCACGGATAAATACTTCGTGTCTCCATCCCTGGCAACGACGCCAAAAGATGTTAGTCCCTAAAGTTTCACTTGACTGTGAGAGGGAAATCTAGGGCATCATCGAGTTATTACAAAAGTGTTTTGAGGGTTTTTATGGTTTGGTTTTTGAATAAGGTGGTTGAAAACTGGCTCAAGGTAATAAAATAAATGAGAAAATCAGAATAAGAACAGAAAATATCCCATTGACTGGTTAAAAGGTAGTCACATAGATGGATTAAACAAATAAGGAAAATAGAAAATGAAGTTTTCAATTTGTCAACTTCACACAAATTCTTATCTCAAAATGTCATTAAGAAATAAGGCCATCAACCTGAAATCAAAACTTGAAAATAATCACCACAACAAATTCTTTACTCTATTAATCAATAATCAAGAAAACAAATGCATTGTAGTTTGAATAATGAGATCAAGCATGAAGAAAGAAAACAGAGTAGAAAAGAGTGTTTAACCATCCATATGCCTTTGCTATAAAGTGTCAGATAGAATAATAATGCCTTACAAGGAGTTTCAAAATAAGTCCTTTTGATCTCCAATTTTTCCACCTCTAACTTCTCATTCTACATAGTTTATATAGAAACAATACATAATTATCAAGATCCAAAAGAAATGGATATGAAAACCTCCTCATCTATATTTAGTTTCTTGTTTCAAATAATCAAGGAGAAGATCCAATCTGATCTCCAATTCGAATTGATGATGTGGCTTGTCTACTGCTATCCATGAGATTTTTTAGGAAAACAAATATGATAAATCCCTGAAAAATAGGGTCCAACAATCTCTTTGTATCTCTTAAATGGTGATAGATGTACAAAAACTGAGAGAGGTTTTTGTGAAGGGGAATGTTCCTAACAAAAACCTCGTTTGGTTTCATCAAATCCATCTCCAGCTGCTCTGCAACATCTCTTGAAGAAAAAGACTAAAACATGTAAAAATAACAAAGTATTTCCTGTAGCTTTATCATAAAATTAGCCCTCAAAGATCAATTCGAATCTCTTAAAATATGATTGTTGTGTAAAAACCAAGAGAGTTTTTTGTGAAGGGGCATGTTCCCAACAAAAACCTCTTTTGGTTTCATCAAATTCATCTCTAGCTGCTCTGCAACCTCTCTTAAATAAAAAGACTAAAACAGGTAAAAATAACAGAGTATTTCCTGTAGCTTTATCAGAAAATTAGCCCTCAAAGATCAATTCGAATATCTTAAAATGTGATTGTTGTGTAAAAACCGAGAGACTTTTTTATGAAGGGGCATGTTACCAACAAAAACCTCTTTTGGTTTCAACAAATTCCTCTCCAGTTTTTCTGTAACCTCTCTTGAAGATAAAGACTATAACAGGTAAAAAACAAAGTATTTCCTGTAGCTTTTCTGGTTCTGCAAAATAATAGCCTTTTTCATAAAAAAAACACTGCTTCAACTTTGATGATCTGGTGGTTTCTCTTGTTATAGGTCTTATAGAATACTGAGCAATTTATTTTCCTTTTAGGTTCCTGTTGGACGATCTCATCTTCATCCCCTTCCTCAAACTGGTTTGCAATCAAAGCATCTTCATAATCCTGTTGTGTCACATGTAGAGGAGATGATTCAGAATCATTCAAATGAATTGCAGGGTCTTCTTCTGTATCATCTTCATCCTCCTCCTCATCTACTACATTATTCTGAAAAGGAGGTAAAACCTTTTGGTCATCTTGGTTTTTTCTTTCTCTTGGTAAGATTTGAGGTACAATGTTTGGCCTCCTGAACTAATTTGGATTTATGTAGCCACTCTCCTGTGCAGGTATACTGGGTTGTTTTTGTTCCATCTTCAACCTTTCCATTTCAGATATCATAGTTTTCAGCATCTTAGCCATTTCATCTGTTTGTTGGACTATTTGTTAGGGTTTAAAGATTGCATGAGCCAGCTCCAGGGCTTCTGTAATTCTCTTAAAGTAGACATAACTAAAGTCTTAAATAAGAATTGGTGAAACATACTGCTCTTTGAATTGGTGGAGAGTGATTGCACTCTCTTTGACATCTTTGTTAAGCTTTTGAGTAGAAAATAAGGCAGATTTAAGGGGTAATCGCCATTTAAATGCATTAATATCCTAATGTGGTAGATATAGACTAGTGAAAATCTACCTTCGCAGGTGATATACCTGTGGATAACGATCAGAGTAGTGTGCCATTAAGGTCTAATCCAGCTGCGAGGAACTTCCCTTCTCCAATTCAGATTTTGTTTATCTGGAAGCAGGAATTGATTGACAAACTCTGTAACCACATGCTCTTTCTTCCACCATCTTTCTCCTCTGACCACCAATCTGCAAGCTTTAGCAATTGTTTGTTTTTTCACTAGCATCAACATATTCCCGATCTCCACCTCGTGACCATCAAAGTTCAGTGTGAAATCCATGGAGACCTGCTCATCATAACCTTGAAAAGTGGTAAGAAATTCAAACCACACAGCATCTATGAACCTTTGAGCCATTTGGGGATAATCTTCGAGGAGTTCAGCACCCTCGGGTTCTAATCTGACTACCTGTCCGCTCCTCTTAGGCGCCATCAAAACACAATGCTATAACTAGTGCGATTTAGGTTCGAATTTTCCACCTGCAATCTGTTAGCATATGATGTTCTTCTGAGCAAATACCTGCGCCTAAAATTCACCAAAATCAGACATAGAATGACAGGTTCAATATAATGATCATTGAGAATTGGGTGATTTGAAATGAGTCCTTTGCGGGTACAGAGCAATCCGATTAAGAAACAGTTTGAATCACTAAATGATTCCAAGATTTTGTGGGACACATGCGAACTCTCAAACCACGATCTATGTCATCATAACGAAATCTGGGTGACGAGAACATATCAAGGCATGATTATCTTTGCGCTACGGGAATAAGTCTATTCCCGTAGTGCTATTAATGACTTAGCATAATATGAATTTGTAAAGTTCAAACATGCATATAAAGTGACACATCATTTAAAACCATTTCTTACAACTCCAAACTTAAATAAATTATTCAAAAACTGAAATACAAACCACAAGACACTAAAAACAAAGATCAAAATCAATTGGAAATAGATAATTAAGAACAGGTAGGAAGGGTTTGGGATTAAGGTTTCTCACAAAATCAAAAGCAAAAATAGAGACTAACAGTTGCCTTGCTGGCCATGTTCACAATTTGCTACTACAACACCTTCCTTGGAATCTTGTATCCTTCTTTAACATTATTACAACTTGCTTTGTTGTCTTTAGTTGTCCCCAAATCCCACTGAATTATAGCAATTTTCTATGCTCTTATTCTTACCATCTTTACATTGTTGCTCCATTTTATGAGCTCTTTCTAACCAAGCCCAATTTGGCCACTCCACATTTATAACCCAAATATCATATTGGTGTTGCATCTTTAGCATGTGCATCCTTTTCTTGTTAACCTTGCCCAATTTTACCTTGCTTGAGTTTTCCAGCACTCACAGTGCTACCAACTATATCACTCTAGCTTCATATTGATAATGTAGTCTTATTAACCACTCTCTTATTCTATAGCCAATATAGCCTCAACCTTGACTTCATCAATTAGTTTTCTAGCGCACTTTAATGTTGCATTTATGTCTCTTCAGTTTCATATAGAATTCTCAAGGGTCCACTCTATTTTGCATATACTATTCAACATAGATATATTTTCTCCTTTCATATGCCTTCTAAATACTTCCCTTATGCAAATCACTATACTTGTTTGGTTTGTTATCCATTTATACACTTGGAATCCACTTGACATTTCCTACCTTCATTTTTCATCCATAATTCTCATTTACTTGCTATAATCACTCCCTTAGTGCCGCAATATCTTCCAACTAATTCAAGTACCCACATGATGACATCTCCTACCCTTATCTCTAGTTGTCGATAGAATTTGTTCCATTTTGGAATTTCTCTTTAGTTCATTGGATAATCTCTATGAAGTCTAATTCTATTCACCAAGACCAATCTATAGAAAATGGAGTGCTTTATTCCTCCATTGGCACCTTTAAAGTGAATGGAAATTTATTCCCATTGCATCCTTTACACGTAATTTGTTAAACCATAGCCTACAAATCTTCCAAGCATATATCCACTTACCTACAGAGATGGTTTACCCATCACCTTAGGAAGTCATTGTTCTCTTTTACATTGTCAAATTTAATTTTCCATACCAAACTGCCATCACTTCATTCTTTGCAATCATGCTTTGAAACCATTATTATTTATTTATCTTTCTCTATATTCAGGATTGAGGAACTTTTATTACCTTCTTTGCATGTTGATATCTCTCTTTACTTGTTGGCTTGTTCTATGCTTCTTGTTCTTGTCATTATTACTTGGCTACACACAATAATTAACTGTAGTGTTCATAATTCTTAAAACTCTTCTCTACATGCTTGTATCTTCCATACTCTTTCTAATTATTCTCTTGTGTCATCCAAATCCAACAACCAAGAATTCCCATGACTCCATGACTCCTTATACTTGTCATTGTTCTTTGATTCATATAATATTCAACAACCATTGCTAGATTATTCAATAGCTCTTCTTCTGTAACTCAAATTGCACTTACTACTTAAAATAAGTACATGTATGCATCCTTATTTAAGACATCAACTTCTTGGTCTCTTCATTCTTCATCATTAATCCTATAATCAATCTGCAAAAGGCCTTAGCAATGTTCATTCATGGCATTCACCCATCTTGATATTAACATGGTAGTAATACCATTAGCTAAATTATCCCTGCTCATTTTGGATCCTTGGTCCAACCTTCAACTTGCTATTAAACAATCGTTTTCACTATCATGTTTTTGCACCTCCAAATGTGCCTTTACACCACTGCACATGCATCATCATGAAGTATCTACGGTCTTCTTTGCTCAATCTTCACATTTGGCATGCATCTTTGTCTTCTTGAATTCTTTTTCCCGTTAGGATATTTAAACACTTAGGAATTACTTAAGATCAATTTGATCTTAGGTAAAAGTGTGTTTCTTTAGTATGCATTAGTATGCATTTGTACTTATGTAATCTGATGGTCACGATATGTTCTAGACATAGAGTGATCCGACAACTCGTATTCTCTTTGATCTTAATGACTATATTGATCCATGGATTAACACCTTATTGGNGTGTTTCTTTAGTATGCATTAGTATGCATTTGTACTTATGTAATCTGATGGTCACGATATGTTCTAGACATAGAGTGATCCGACAACTCGTATTCTCTTTGATCTTAATGACTATATTGATCCATGGATTAACACCTTATTGGTCCATGATCTCTATTTAAAGAGCATGGAGGGTCATTTGTTGATGATCAATTGTCAGAAACTCTCTTGTAAAATATTTTTCTTTTGCATTGATATATTTCCTCAAGTGACCACGATGGCTGGGACCGCGAACCATTTCCCTCTTAGAGGATTTTAACCACATAAAAACATCGATGTTATGATTTTTGATCTAGTTCTATGAGCATTTGTTTAAGGTGTTCGTCGTGTGTGGGAATACTTTTTTTTTTCAAACATGGCATCAAAGTCAAGTTTGAAGACCCGCTCTTGTTGTAGATCAAGATCTTGAACCCGTGTTATTGCATTTCTAGGTTTTGTTATTTCTTTGCATTTATGGGTTGAGATGATTGTTCCATTGCATCTGGAGCATTTCTTTTAGTTAGAAACACTTTTCGTTTCACTAAAAAAGGTTTCTATTTTCCTAAGATACGACCCTTTTTGTCAAATCTAGAGGTATAAAGTCTGAATACGACCTTTAAAAAAAATGCAGAGTTAATATTTTAGTTTTCTGTTTTTTATGCCCAGACTGTTACTCTTTTCAGCTTGTGTATGATCTTTGTTTTGCATTCAGTGTGATCTCGACAAATAAGAAACAAAGCATAAAATGTTTTTTTTTCTATGTATGTTCTTTTCTCTACACTTTATTTAAGCACAACAAATTGAAAACATGGAGAAAATTTGCGTTTTCCAGGTAAGTTAACCAAGATCTAACATCATTATTGTTAAGATTCTGAAATTGTTTTTTTGAAATTGCATTTGTTTTTGTGCGCGATGTGTTGAAGTTTTTTTGCAAACAAAAACAAAAGTTTTTGGGGTAAGAATGCACTTCGATTCAAAGGGTAAAAAAAACACCCCCTCCTTCTTCATCAAATTATATATATATATATATATATATATGTTGATTGTTCCATTGCATCTTGAGCACTTCTTTTAGTTGGAAACAATTTTCGTTTCACTCAAAAGGGTTTCTATTTTCTCAAGATATGACCAATTTTTCTAGATCGAGAGATATAAAGTCTGAATACGACCTTTAAAAAGGTGCAAAGTTAATATTTCAGTTTTCTATTTTTATTCTTAGTCTATTACTCTTTCTAGTTTGTGTATACTCTTTATTGTGCATTCAATGTGATCTCGACAATTAAGAAACAAAGCGGAAAGTGTTTTCTTTTCTATGTATGTTCTTTGCTCTACACTTTATGCGAGCACAACAAATCAGAAACAAAGAGAAAACTTGCATTTTCCGGGTAAATTAACCGAGATCTAACCTCATTATTGTTGAGATTTTGAAAGTTTTTTTCGAAATTTCGTTTGTGTTTATGTGCGATGTGTTGAAGTTTTTTTGCAAACAAAAACAAGAGTTTTTGGGGTAAGAAAGCACTTCGAGACAGAGTAAAAAAAATACCTCCCTCCTTCCTTATATATATATATATATATATAAGTTTTTTCGCAAGCAAAAACAAGAGTTTTTGGGGTAAGAATGCACTTCGAGGCAAAGAGTTAAAAAAACCACCCCCCTCCTTCATCAAATTATTTATATATATATGCAATATATATATATATATATATATATATTGCATTAACTCACTTGGTTGAAAGTTGTTTTATTTAATAAGAGGTCTTGAGTTCAAGTCTCTCTTTTAAAGTTATTTTTTGAAAAAATCCACACAATCTTGAGTTATCTCCTAACTTTATTGTAAAATGCATTTAACTTAAATTATAAAAGTGAATCACTATAAAGTAATTTTAAAATTTTTTTAAGTTACTTTTTGCATGCAACTTTAATTTATAAAACAACTTCATTGTAAAAGTGATTCTCAAATCAATGCATAGAGGGGGTCCCTTGTCCCACAAACAAGAGAGTCTCATACACCAAATTGGTGTTTGGGTTGGTTGCGACCTTAATATTATATTATTATTATTATAAAAGTGAGTCATTTCATAAGTAACTTATTTGTAAAAGTGAGCTTTTAAGCAAAGTTAGAAGGATAATTTTTTTTTTTACTTAGGCACTTCATTGTGCATCCATCACCACATGGGCCAACTTCTACCTACCACGTGGTGCTTTGGTTACCGTTTGTGCATTTTTTAAAAATGGCATAGCTTTCAAATCGAACTCTGTTTTATGTGTCATTTTTTATTGTCTGTTTTTTTGAGAGTTTTTCATCCAAACAGTCAATTTAATCTTTTGAATCTACATTAACTATATATCTTAATATGGATATCCAAGTGATCTTTTTCTTACCAATACCAACTACTTCTCATCGAAATCCCATATGGAGGATGTACTAAAAAATAAAGGATTCTATTGGATTACCTTGGGAAAAGAACAAGCCCCCATTGATGCCAAAAAAAAGCTAAACAGGATAATAAAAATGATGAAGCACGTGGATTAATCATAATGTCGATCTCTCCTTATGTACGGTTTCACCTTCAAGGAATTGATGACCCAACTGAAGCTCGGGATAAGATAGAAACCATATTTGGTAAATATAATGTGATTTCATCCCACCAATGTGAAAATTAGTTAATGAGTTTAAATCCCAATGTTTTCCCTTGCATTGAAGATTATTTGTCTAAGTTCAAAATACTTAGAATTTTATTTAAAGAATGTAAAATAGATATGAAGGATGATCGATGCATATATGTTATTTTTGCTAAGCCTTTTTTCCCAAATGAAAAATATCTCAAAATTATATTAGATATAATTTCTTTTACAAAGATGGAACACAACAAAAGGATATGACTATTACATAACAACCCAATCAGCCCCAAAGGATTTTGAAGTACTATGCTGAAACCCAAAAACTTATTTGTTCCCATAAACCTCAGAATGAGTATCGGAAAATGGTAGTTAAAGTTGCACTAAACTACAATCACATCTTTAACACAAAGACACTGCACAACTTCTCAAAAAGTTTAGTCTTCGAAGATGTTAAGGAAAGTATGAGAGATTTCTTCTCCATTTTCCCAATGAAAAACTGATAGTCTGCCTTTAGTTTCCTTTAGGGCCCTCTTTGACAGAAGGTCTACCTCTTTATTGTGCTCCCTATAGATATGCTGAAAACTTATATATTTGAATTTACTTGCCAGTTCCATTGTTTTTGATTTCCAACATTCAATATTCACCGCGTTGAGCTGGCCCTGATGCTTTATCCAGTCAATAATAACTTTCGAATCCCCCAAGATTTTGACTTTGTCCATCGACCAAAGCGTAGCCAAAAGGAGTGTCGCCCATAATCCAAAGAGATCTGCCTTTGTGTTGGTTCCATCTCCGCAATTTAGGAACCATTTGGTAATTCTTGACGCATGCATCTTGAAAATACCACCTGCTCCACAACACTCACCATTTGTTAGTGCCGCTCCATCGAAGCAGGCTAGAGTGTAGCCATCAGCCAGAGTAAAATCACATACTCTATTTTGGATAAACTTTGGGATTGCTTGCTGCCAAGAGACAGTACCTGATATTCTGTGCACCACTGATCGGTAAGAAGGGGAACGCTCCTCAAATAGGACCTTATTTCTCTCAATCYAGATATGCTAGCAGGTAGTGGCTGCCAAGCTTGCTGGAGCAGATTTGTCTTTTATCCATTCCGTAAAACACTCAAAAACCGAGTTGCCTATCCACTGAAATTTTACTTTGTAGAGATCGAATAAATAATGCCACACTGATTTCGTGAAGGAACAATGTATATGGTTAATAGTTTTAGAACTRYAGTTACACAGCTTGCATACCCCTGGACCGTGCCATCCTTTCCTCTGAAGTGATTCCCAGGTAAGAAMTTTGTCTTTTGCTTCCAGCCACACAAACAATTTTATTTTGAGTTGAATCGGCCACTTCCATAACTATTTAAACCATGAACTGTCCACCTAATAGTCGGATGACATTAAGAGCGCCCGATAAACATTCTTTGCGGTGATAAGACCAGACGAGTCCCCACCGGCCCAAACCAGAGAATCGACCAAATTTCGAAGAGTGGTTCTGGCTTCCCTTAAAGCATTTGTGAATGAATTCCATTTGAAAGCGCCTTGACCATTGAGCCTCAAGGAGTCACTGCTGTGCCACCAACCTCAAAAGACAAAATAATCATCTSAGTCTCTCGATTGGGCAAGAGAGGTAATATGTAAGTTTGACAGGTGCATGCGCAGGTTGTCCGAGAGGAGCGAAAGGTTCTCCAGTCCACTGATCAGGTCCCTTCCTAAAGAAATTGAGTTACCATTCCCATGTAACCACCAAATCCAATGCAAAATCACAAACATATTTTTTATCATTCCATTCTAGATGCTAGATGCCTTTCGTTGCTTGTGGGAAGACTTCCGCATCCAAGTAGAAATCAGAGAATTTCCCAGGTATTTACCCAAAATAATTTTATTCCAGATTCTTCCATGGGTTAGCGCCCTCCAGTACGTGTTAGCTATGAGTGCAGAGTTGAACAATGGAAGATTTTTTAGCCCCCATCCTCCACAGATTTTTGGTCGAGCCAGGAGGTCCCATCTACAAAGATGGAATTGGAACTTCTCCTTATGCTCACTCCACATGAAGGCGTAACTTAAAATACATAGTTTATTTAATATCGTTTTGGGAATCACCTCCAAAGACATCCAGAAAACCGCAAGACTTTCCAACACTACTTTAACCAGAATAAGTCTACCTCTGAGCGAAAGCCATTTATTACACCACAACCCTATTTTCTTTTCAAATTTAGCCACCAACTAGCTCCAATCAATAGATTTTGAGGGACCCGGTTTTAGGTAATAACCTAGGTACTTGAAGCCATCGTTCAAATCTGCAAAGATAAAGGGTAAAATATCCTTTAAAGGAGTCAACTCTACTTCCTTGAGTCCCCAGTAGTGGACTGTAGTTTTGAAAGTATTTATGCAGAGACCAAAAACATGACAGTAAGTTTTGAGAATGTCTACAATCACTCTCCACTCCAGCGGATCAGCCTTTGACATTACAAGAACGTCATCAACAAACATTAAATGGACAATTTTTAAAAGCTTTGTTATTTTAATACCTAAGATACCGTGGTCCGTACTACTATTTGGTAGCATCAAGCTAAGCCCTTCCATAATCATAATGAACAGATACGGGGATAAAGGGCATCCCTAACGAAGTCCCCGCCATACTTTGAAAAAATCCGTCGCCTCACCATTTATCAAGACTGCAAAGCTGACACTTGTTACACAACACATTATCTAATCTATTAGCTTGACTCCAAAGCGACAGTGAGTAGAACCATCCTTAGGTACTCCTAATCTACGCTATCGTAGGCTTTTTTAAGATCGAACTTCAGTACTAGAGATTTCAAGTTCTTTTTTTTTATACTATGGAGGCTTTCATGTGCTGTCCCAATTGCGTCCTAAATCCTCCTACCCTTAAGAAATCCCAGCTGCTTTGAAGAAAGACACTTCGACAGTATCGGTTTTATCTTAGTAGCAAGAATTTTATAGATTACCTTATAAATTAGATTACATAGAGAGATGGGACGGTAATCATCAAAAGAGATCGGTTTGTTCACCTTCGGGATGAGAGCCAGAAAAGTCCCATTTATACCACCACTAAGATGAAATTTTCTCCTTGAGTCCTCCACAATTTCCAAAAGATCACTTCCCACAAGATCAAAAAAGAAAAGAAAGAATTCTGATGTCCATTCATCAGGGCCCAGACTTATTTCTTTTTTGAATTTTTCAAGAACCAATTTTAATTCTTCCAAGGATACAGGTTGGTAAAGTAACTCAGCTTCCTCCTCATTTACCATTCTTGGGTACAGGCTGGATGTAACACCCTGTTTCCCCCAGTCTGTAAAAATAACTATACTAGCCAAGCACTATGGCAAACTCAAAGATGTGAATGTGTGATTTGAATGGACCTTAGTAAAAAGGTCCATGAATGTAAATAA
>SNQJ01S0123085.1:0-39853 GCA_010110895.2 Picea sitchensis | reverse complement strand
AATATTAAGTAAAATTTACCTTGTATACTGAACCAAAACCTCCCCTCCAAGCTTGTTGTTTTCATGAAAATTGTCCGTCGATTCTATGAGGGCTTCTAAAGTGTACATAATTTTTTATGAAAATTGTCCGTTGATTTTATGAGTGCTTTTAAGGTGTAAGTAATTTGCTGCTTCTTCAACAGTGTCGATTCTGAATAATTTTCATGTATTCCAGTGTGGAAGAAAAGGTGAATAATTATAATAACAAACAAATTATAATAACAAATTAAAGGTAAACCCAAATAACAAAAGATGAATGGGAAAAGGTAAACTCAAATAACAAATTATAATAATTTTTTACTAAATTAAAAAATGAAATATTTTAATAATCTTTCCTTCACTTTTTAAGAGGTTCAGTTTTTTTGTATTTAAGGTTTTTAATTTGCCCAGCTTGGTGTGACTCTCTGTAATCTGTTCATCACGTTTCTTTAATTGCTTATCATTTTGGCTCCAAATGAAGACCTCACCGCATCTCACTTTTTTTCAGTAGAAATTTTTTCAATATATATTATATATATGATGTTCTCAAAAAAGAGTACAAGAGTTCAAATACATAGCCATCATATATATCTTCATCCTCAAAAGTAACACGCCTCATCAGGTAGTAGTGAAAACAAAGGATCAAAATACATTTCATACAACTTCTCTATGACAGTCCATATAAAGAGATGAACCAAAAAAGAAATCAGATACAAAAAAGGAGAGCTATCCAAGACCCCAAGGCCATCAACTCAGATATAAAGGCGAAGTGTGAGTGGGGGGGGGGGGCTCTCTTGGCCATCGTTCCATTTGGAATAATGTATCCTTCCTTCCACCAATAGAGTTTTTTTCGGCCTGTAAGAGATGTAACAAAAATATTGCACTTATTGTTTATCCAATCAATCACAATCTTAGAATCCCCAGGTATCTGTAGCATCTGTAGCTGATAAAGATCAAGTTAGCATCCCCATTTGTTTCCCTATAAATATGCTCAAACTTTAGATCTTTGAATAGGGGCATAAGAGGCCTTATCTTCTACTTCTAGCCTATAAGAGATGTAACAAAAAGATTGCACTTATTGTTTATCCAATCAATCACGATCTTAGAATCCACAAGTACTTGTAGCTGATAAAGATCAAGTTTATAGGCTAATATTAAGGTGGAGCAGGCACCAAGGAACTCGGCCCTGGTATTCGATCCTATACCACAGTTAAATGTCTACCTGTAGGAATTGTTCTCCCATATTTTAATAAGACCTCCAACACCACTCATAGAACCATTATTACGCTGCTTGCAAATCAAATAATAATGTTTGAAAAATTATATCATGAGTTTCCTTATCCTTTGATACAATGATATGTACTTGTACTTCTACATCCATCCTGGTCGAGCTAATGCTCCCTCAACGAGAGAAAGGTATAGTAGATTCAGAGAATGCCTGCTTATTTCTAAGCGACCAAATAGTCCGGCACATCCTTTGTGATGGTATGGAATTGTCTTTTTCCTTCTTCTTAAATATCAAAACAATGTAATAATATAATACCTTTAAGCTGGCAGAGAACTTATATTCCAATAGCCAAAATTCCATATGTGGGCGTGAAAGGATGGCCGACAAAGATAATATGAATCGACTCCTCCTCTCAGAAACACATGGGCAGATACTCGGGCCTTCCCATCCTCTTCTCCTCAGATTATCCCTGGTGAGAAATTTATTCTCCAATGCAAGACACATAAACAATTTTATTTTTAGAGTGATCTCCGAGGTCCAAAACTGAAATAATGGAGAAAGTGCCATTTGTAAGTGCTAGTTGTAAACACCAATTATAAGCTCCAGTTGTGAGAGTCAGTTGTAAGTATTAAGAGTCTAGTTGTCTTTGGTTTTGCATGTATGTAGGCTTCGGTCAGTCTTGTTGTATATAAGGATGTAATCCATATTCATTGAATAACACAGAAGTGAGCATAGCCTCACCTTTTGTTTTGGTTAGTATATTTTATCTTGGTATCCATAGCTTGAGAAGTGCTGGACTCACGTGAACAGTGGCATCAGCACCGCTGAAACCCAGTTGGATATCATTTCGAGAACTTGGCGTGGAACGATATTGCATTGGCAATGGCTAGTTTGAATGCGTGGTACACTGAGCAGGAGGAGAGAAAGCGTGAGTTTTAGTGTGTGAAAGATTTGCATCGTGGAGTTTGATTGCATGTGTGGCAAACTGCATGCATGAGGATTGAGGAAGAAAATCTTTATTGAAGTGATCTTTTATTATTAAAACAGTATATACTTTTATTAAAGTGAATTTTTTCCGTTACTGAAAATCATAAAGGTGGAGTTTTATTATTAAAAGTGGATGCACGTGTGAAGTTTAAACTTAATGTAGGATATTAAAGTTTAAAGGATATTTTGGATATTATGGTGCATGCATGCATGATTTAATAATAACGAGGAGATACAGGTGGACGGTCCAAAGAGGCGGAAGCGGCGGATTACTCAGCACAAGAAAATTCCAGCATATCTGGTGATTTCTTGCAAAACTAACTTGAGAGATAAGCGGAATCCTCAGAGGACTACCTCAACAGCGTAACAAGTTGGAATGCTCAACTGATAACTTAGAAATTCAGTGCAAGCGCTCATGGAGGGCTGCAATTGTCTCGAACATTGAAGAGGCAGGCTGGCTTGATAAAATCTGAGTGCGACAACGGCCACCAGATCCAACGATGGGAGAAGCGTGAAACAAAGGCAAAAGGTATTGTGCGTAATACATTAAAGATATAATTCAACATAATAGAGGCGCTACAACCGGGTTACCTTGAACTGACTCTACCAAAGCATTACATGGAAACTAATAGCCTGAAATCGCATTTTGTTCCACAACTAGAATTCTTCACTAAAGATGGATGGAAATGAATTTGATAGTTCCTTTTGGGTCGAATTAAAGAGGTCAAAGACAAGTCAGTCAATATCGGGGAAACTGTTTACAATACTGATCTAGTGACTATTAACTTAAATGGTATGATAGAAGACTATCACATGTTCATAAAAAGTCTTGCAGCAAGGGAGAAACACCCACGTTTGAAGAATTGGTATTTTGCTGCAAGGAAGGAAAGCGTGATCTGGAAGCCTCAAGTAATATTTTATTGGTCATTAATAGATCTCTGAGAATTGAATCCAGAGAATGTAGAGGAAATGATTGGCAAGAAGCGTAGTTCATGAAAGGCGAAGGAAGGCAATTCATGTGAAGACAATCTGAGTAAGGTATGCAATCTGTGCAGAGTGAGTCTCAAAGAGTTGTTTTTATTATTGTAGTTGACACGGACATATGGATTTAAAAGTAAGAAGAAGAAAAATGACAGAATAAACCTGGGCAATTTGGAGGTGCAGAAAAATCTTCAAATTAAGATCACAGATTATTTATTATGATGATGATATTGATGAACCCAATTTTTGACTCATGGGATCTGGTTGTGTGCTGTCCTAATCGCACTTTATACCTTTAAACGAGATGGTCCCTGACACAGTTTGCTGATTCGAGCATGTTACATATATGACTTGTAATAAAATTGGTATGCTAATTTTAAAGAAACAGAATGGTGCCAACATATATCTTGGAGATATTCGGCTCATCGGATCAAGGATATGGAGACATTCTGTGACATTCTTGAATGGTACTGTCCTCACATTTGCAATACTGGTGTATGTACGAGGAATGAAAATTTGATCTCTGTGTCCACCATTCTGAATCAAAACTTGAAGGTTGAATTCTTCAAGATTATTGCATAGTGAAGGATATATTGGACCACTTCCAAACTAATGTGCTTAGTCAGATAGAGGTCTATACAAACTTGATGTTACCAGTGAAGCACATCATGCATTGACTTCTACCACTATGCCAAAGGAGATTCTTTGGCATCAAAGGTATGGACATGTCAATCATCTTGATTTATTGTTATTATAGGAAAAGAATATGGTTGAAGGAATTCCCATATTAAAGAATGAATAAGAGAAAGTTGCTTGTGATGGATGTGCATTAGTAAACATGCACAAAGATGGTCCCCTCTTATCTTGATAAGAAAAAGAGGGATGCGTTAGATCTTTTGCATACTGGTGTTTGTGGGCCTATGCAAACTATAGGTCTTTAGGAGATTGCATTTTACTTTATTTATTGATTGCCACAGAATCACACATGGAGTTTACTTATGCGATGAAAAAGTGATGTTTTGAGTACTTTAAGGTGTTGAGAACCATGGAAAAGCAGACGGAAAAATCCATCAAAATCCTGTTCCCGAGGATCAAGGGAGAGTATAAAATTAGGGACTTCAACAAATATTGCAAGATAATGGAATAGTACAATAGTTTACATACCTCACACTCCATAGCAAAACAGTGTTGAGAAAGGGAAAAAGCAGAACTGCGAGAGTGTGCATGCATTATGATGAAAGAGTAGAATCTCTCAAATGCATTTTGGTGAAACTACATAAATCTTGTAGTTTATTTAAAAAGAATAGAAAGTCAACAAAGGACAACATTAATGTTGCTCCCTTTGAAGCCTTGTGGTTCCAAACTGGAGTTAATAATTTTGAAAATGTTGGGTATAAGGATTTTGCACATATTCCAAAGGAGAATAGGAAGTGAGCATGGCTAAGCCATGTACAGTAGATGCTTGTTATGAATTTAAAGCATACAAATTGTTTGATCTTGCTACTCTGAAAATATTTTGCAAGTAGAGATGTACTTTTCATGAGCAGGAAGCAGAAAATCATGGCGATATGATCATGAGGTAGTGAGACTTCTTGATGAAGGAGTTAAAGAAGAATGCCGGCAACAACAACCCACCACGGCAACAACCATCCCCTTGTGACAACAACGTATCCACCTTACGATGCAAGCCCGATGGCAACAAGAAGGACTAGGTGATATAGGGACATTCAAAGCAGATCCGCGGTTCATAGAGGTGAAGGCAGTCTTGGAGAGAAGTGGGGAGGAAGATAATCAATTGAGACGATCTTCAAGGTGATTCATCTTCTGAAAAGGTATAAAGACTATGCCCCTATGAGTAGCATTTCAAATGTTATATAGAACCCATGAATTTTGAGTAAAGAGCTAATGAACATGATGAATGGATATACAAACCCAAGTAAAAGAATATGAATCTATAATGAAAAACAATGCCTGGGTGTTGAATTGTCCTAAAGATAAGAAGCCCATTGTATGCAAATGGATGATATATAAAGCCCAAAGATTTAAATCAGATGAGTAGTATATAGATAAGTATAAGGCTAGGCGGTTGCAAAGGTATTCACAAACCTCAAAGGTATTGATTATCTGAAACATTTGCATCCGGTAGCTAAATTGAATACTATCCCGAATGTGTCGCTTTAGCTAAATATCATTGGAAGTTGCATCGATTAGATGTTTTGAATGATTGAATTAAAGGAAGAGTTTACCTTACTCTGAAAGGTTTTGTTGAAAAGGGCAAAACACATAGTGTGGCAAAGTTAAAGAAAGCATTATATGGACTAAAAGCAGGGAACCTAGGTCATGGTAAGAGAAGATAGACTCTTTCTTTCAATATGAGGGTTTATCACAGACAAAAGTGATCCAAATCTGTATACCAGGTTTGATGAGCAGGGGTATATAGTGTGATTTCATTATATGTTGATGATTTAATAATTCTAGGAAATGCAGAGAAGTTAATTATTAAATCATCAAAATGGAGTTATCAAAGGTATTTGAATAGAAAGATCTTGGTGACCACAATGCTTCCTAGGTCTTGAAGAGTTTGGAGAAAATGTAGATAGCTTTCTTCGATAAGTATATCCAGGAGAAATGTAGAGATTTAAAATGGATCGATTATAAGTCTTCTGTTATGCAACTTGAGAATGAAGATTGTCTTGATGATGATGGTTCGAAGGAATTGAGATAGCCTTGTTTATAGATAGATGGTGGGTAGTCGGAATTATCTCACCACAGCAGGACCTGATATTTCATATTTGTGAGTGTGTTAAGTCATTTCATGGCCAGAACTCATGAAAGCCATTGGAATGCAGCAAGGTAGTACTCAGGTATCTAAAATGAACACTCTATTATGGTATTAAATATACTAATACATCTCATGTTGAGTTAGCGGAGTTATTCGGTCCCGATTGATTGGCAATGCAGATGATTGAAACCTTTGGATATCGTTCAACTTGGATCAGGGGAGTTGTTTCATGAAGCAGTAGAAAAAATCCTGCTATATCTTTTTCTTCTACTGAAGGAGAATATAAAGTCTTGTGTGCAACAACTTGTGAAGCTATTTGGTTAAGAAGACTTCTTCAAGATGTTGGAAAGAACAAAAGGAACCTCCCGATGATTAGAGTATGATAATCAAAGTTCAATCAATATTGTGAATAATCCAATTTTTTCATGCTAGGACAAAGCATGTTGAGCTCAATATCATTTTGTTCGAGAAAAGAGATTGCTGTCAAATGAAATAACTCTTGTATTGTAATACTAGTGAAAATCTTGATGATATTTTCACTAAGCCTCTTCGAAAGATTAAGTTACAGGCTGTTTAGGAGATGTTAGGTGTAGAAGTCAATACATTCTCCATTAAGGGAGAGACTTTTGAAATAATGGAGAAAGTGCCACTTGGCCTTGGAGTTATAAACATAGTTACATATACCTGATTTGTGAGTATTTGTGGCGTGTTAAGAGTAGAAGTTGTAAGTTCTTAGTTGAAAGTCTAGTTGTCTTTGGTTTGCATACAACCCATTTCAGTAGAGTCTTTTCCTATATATAAGGATGTAATCCGTCTTCATTGAATACCTCACCTTGTGTTTTGGTTCGTATATTTTATCTCAAAAGGTCCTTCTCCACCTTGTGATTGGATTTGGTTAGTATTCCCTAGCTAGAGCATTATATACATTTCTGGCTGTGAAGACCCCTAGAATGGTCACCGCCTGTCCAGATAAGCACATCATCAACAGGTTGTAACTGAATACCCGAGAGTATAAGTTCTTTGCAGAAAGAAATCCACTCGGCCGCCAAAATACCAGTGAGCTCCAGCTCCTCACATGATCTCCATTGGTTCGATATGAATCCCCAGGAGTTCTGTGCATAAGCTTGGTATAAAAATGTAATATTGCGTGCCTTGAGCTCCCCCCGGCCCCCCGGAGCTCGATGGATAGCGATGGATAGCAGAGAAGAACTGTCAAGTCCCAAAATTTTAACCAACCCGATTAATATAGAGGTTCCATTCTCGGGCTTCCAAGTGATCCATTGGGTAATAATAGGAAGTGATTTCATTAAATTTTTCCAGATTTGAGAGGCACCCCGATGCTGATCTAAGCCAAGTTTCCACTGGAGATATTTATCTTTTATCACATTATGCCAGATTCCATCTTTGAACAGCTCAGTGAATTTGCAGCCAAGGCACGATTAAAGAGAAATAGGTTCCTAAAACCACATCTCACTTGTTACCACATAGTATATACAATATGATGTACATGAAACCTCCAACACAGTCTCACTCAAAATTTCAAATAAAGTTATTTAAATTCAGAAACAATTTTTTTCTATCAGGAAAAGTGCATACAACCACGGAGGGGCAGTTAATGTTGTTGAAGATAGGGCAAACAATATCGAAAGATCCCAATCTAATAACTTTTTACTAAATTAAACAATATAATATTTTAATTATCTTTACGTAACACTAGATTGTGCGTTCAAACAAATGAACTGACTGAAAGCACAATAGAGTTTGATGAAGGAAGAACGCACTAATAGTTAATACCGGACAGGTATTAGGGTAGTAAGAAACGTCTTAAATAACTCCACTGCTTTCAAACTCGCTGTTTTGCTTTGACAACTAACACAGAAGTAATTGATTGCTACACTTTGAGATGAGGTTGGTTGGCATCAGCCGTAACTTACATATACAGGTAACACATGTTAAGCTGTTTTGCTTTGACACTAATATCAACGTAATTATTATTTTTTGCTTTGACAACTAATATGAACATAATAGCGCAGCGACATAATTGTGGATGATTAAAGCCAATATGCATATTTCATTTACAAACCCTAGTTTGAGCAAATCCTAAGTAGGGTTTAAAAGTGAAACAGACCTATCCGCGTTAATCAGCCACAAGTAATAATATTCAATGCTAGTCTATCAATAAGAATATAATCATTTTAGAAATAGAGTACATGGATCCGACTCTTAAGTTTTCCCGGAAACAACTTTTGGGATCCTGTATTGAATTTAGCTCCCAATTTTACAATGTGCAATGCAATCAAGACGACACATTCAAGAGTATTTAGGGTTTAACAAATTCAAGAGTTTTAATTTTTGCATTGTGTAATGTAATGCAAGTCAAAGCATTCAATAGTTTTAGGTAAACACAAATTCTGTAACCCTAAAGGCCAAAATAATTGGTAACGAGTACGTTGCTACTACAACAACCAGCTTGCGTCTTATGAAATGAGCAAAGAAAGTTGGCTCGATCACATAATGCATTGATAAGGGAAATAAATAGGCGCTGTTTCAAAGAATTCTACGTACACAAACGATCAAAGAGCCCCACAAAATCCCTGGCAGCTTCCGTAGTGAAATCAGTGAAAATATTTCTTTCTTGTCCCTCCATCGCTAAAACATGATCGGAGTCAAAGTGGAATCACGAACAACAACGCTAATGGAGAAATAAAAAGAAAAAGGTGTGAACAAGTCCATATACTGTTGCAAAGGACAGCACAACTGTCTGTAAAGGGCAAACATTATGCACCCAACTGTAGACTTATCAAATTGGTGGAATGATCAATCAGGGCCAGCGAGGCTATAATTTAGGCATGTTGTACAAAATCTCCGCTCAGATCTCAAGGCGCAACGCTGAAGAACAATTAGTTGCGCGCAGGTTCGAACATAGTGTAGACTTAATGCCTATTTGAATGAACGATGTAGATTGGTATTGTCTGATTTGCCTCTCTCTAGCTTGGTGTAATTTTTCCTGCATTGCCCTAAAATTCCATAAATCGTAAGTTTTCAAATGGGATGGCTTCCCAACGGTCCTTTTGTCCTTTCCAATATGTTATAAATCTTCTAAATGTATAATGCTTTTTAAAATTGTGTGCATTTTGTATGTATAGTTTGTGGTTTTCAAAATGAATGATCCACTTTGAACATGAACGGTTTGGTGTTGTTTTTTCCCTGCATTGCCTTAAAATTCCATAAATTGTAAGTTTTCAAAATGGATGGCTTCCCAATGGTCATTTTGTCCTTTCCAATATGTTATGAATCATTTGAATGGTTTGGTGTTGTTTTTTCCTTGCATTGCCATGAAATTACATAAATTGTAAGTTTTCAAAATTTTTTTCCCTGCATTGCCTTAAAATTCCATAAATTGTAAGTTTTCAAAATGGATGGCTTCCCAATGGTCATTTTGTCCTTTCCAATATGTTATGAATCATTTGAATGGTTTGGTGTTGTTTTTTCCTTGCATTGCCCTGAAATTACATAAATTGTAAGTTTTCAAAATGGATGGCTTCCCAATGGTCATTTTGTCCTTCCCAATATGTTATGAATCTTCTAAATGTACGATGCTTTATAAAATTGTGCTGTGACCATAGTTGCATTTTGGGTGTTATAGTTTGTGGTTTTCAAAATGAATGATAGTTTATTTACATCCTTCTAACCAACTATGTAGTGCTTGAGGTCGCATTCAAGGCTCTAACTAAGTCTTATTAAAGGTCTTAATCAAATATATACATATCTTTTGCACCAAAATATATAGTTTATTTTAATGTATTTTTTGAAAATTTATTATTTCTCTCCCTTTACATGTACATGCAAATGCTCTACTTAGTTACTTAGTTCTAGATTTGGAGTCAAATACCTTAATAATTTTTACCTTAATACTTTTAGTTGATCAAAGATGTTTTTGTTTCAGTATAGGCCACTCTGATGCTATTGGAGTTATTAAATAATGAAATAGGCTTAAACTACAGAACTTGCTCGAATGGTGGTAGCTATCTATGAGAAGAGATGTGGTTGCTACGCGTCGAGCATAATCGATTAGCATGAGGCTCCATAGGCCCTTTTCATATTACTCATGAATGCCAAAACCTTAGACATCCAAAAACCTAACCCTAGAAGGTGAAAGGTCAAAAGTCATGTGGGCCCTATGGGTAAGTTGGTGTAATTTGGTACTTCAACTTCCTAGGGTCATAACTTTTGCATACTACCTCTTTTTTAGGCGCATAGCCCGTTGGAAAGGTATTTCAGAGAGCTACAAATTTTTCTGTCATAATATGACTCCATTTACAGTATGACTATGGTGAGTAAAAAGAAAAATTCTTTAGGGCCTCAAAACAGCCCTCGAAGTACAGCTGATATGAAAACATACAAAATATGCCAGTTGGATTAGGCAAGAGGCCACCGGTATCCACCCGGAGAATGTGTGAGGCTTCAGACAACTCACTAAGTGTACAACTCACAATTATAAATAAGTACAAAAGACGTGTTGAATAAAAAATGGACATGAGGAGCGAGTTGGAATAGGTGGGTGGCCACCAATATCCATTTAGATCACACCTAGGATTTATTTTTCCTAAGGTTTTTCCTTGTTTATTAGTCATAATTAGTCATTATCTAGTCTCCTATATTTTAGGGGAGAATATTCCACGTGGAAAATATTCTCTTTCACTTGACACTTCAATTTGACTAGTTGAGTTGAGTTTAGATGTTTCATTGGTTTTGTCACTCTGCAACATTGGGATCATCACAAGCTAATGCGCACTTTTGGCGCATTACCCTTGATTCCCTAATCTACTCCTCACTACTCTTTGTTCATTCAGTTAACTGAAGACTAGTTGAGTATTTAACTCAGCTAGGTGGGAGTTCACTCATGTAACTGAGAGACTATACTAGGTGGCAGTTCACTCCCGTAACTATCCAGATCACTCTAGACCACCACTATGGTGCATTGGTTTTGCTCCAATGTGCATTCATTGAGTTATACAAAGTATATAATGTGTAAATTATTCATTATTCATAACAGTTAATGAGAATTCTTCTATTTTTTCTCTCATTCTTCTTCTTTCTCAATTTCTCTATGAAAATGTGTGTACAGTATTTTCTATCTAGATCTATTATGTCCAGGTTCAACACATTTACATGGTATCAGAGCTGACGAACTGCTAAGCAAAAGCTACACCAATTTTTTTTGTAGGTACAAAATATTGAAGACAGCGGAAAGATGGATTTCCAAAAAGAATCCATTCTTACACCTTATAACTACTTTGCATGGAAGGAGAAAATAGTCATACATCTCTGAACCAGAGGATTGTACAGGTTAACCTTGAATACAGATACTAAACCAACATGAGCCATAGAAAAATCCAAGTATTTAAATCGCATGGATGAAGCACTCAAAACAATTTGTAGTCTTATTTCTCTCGATCTCCTTTTTCACATATCTTCCTGTAAGACTCCCAATGAAGCCTAGACCACCTTGGAAGGGCTCTTTGGAAAAAATGATGAGATGAGGGGACACATGCTGGAGGTGGAGCTGCTCACATTGGATCCAAAAAGCTTCGAAAATATCCAAGATTTCTTTACAAAATTCAAGGGTTTACTGTTGCAACTCAAAGCTTCCGGGGTTGATAAATCGAATTAGGAGAAACAAATGGTTCTCACCATTCTCTCCAAGATTGGTCCTGAATTCTCTGTATTCATATCCACATTCCATTATGTCATATTTGCCTTTGGATCCACCTGGAAGATCCCTTCTCTTGAGGAATTTATTGAAGCCCTGACACAAGAGCAAACCAAAATCATCAACATGGGAAAAATCAAAGGCCCAAAGGCACATTTACTCACTATGCAAGATGGCAGCCAAAAATATTAGAAATATAAAGATAAAGACAAAAGGAAAGCTCATGCACTTTCAAAGAAGGAAAGGTACAAAAAACCCTTCACTGATGCCTCCGGATCTAAAGGGAAAAAGGGGAGAAATGCATGTATTGCACAAAGGATTCCATCCAGAATATGCATGCATGAAAAAAAAGTAGATCTAATGAGTCAAATACTTCATCAAAACAACCTTGGAGATCGCATCCTCGAGGGTGCCAAGAAGAAGAATCCAGATGATCTAAATCCCAAGAAAGACAATTCTAGCCATGCCTTGACTGCCATCAACTCCTCTCTCGATGTTTGGATCGTAGATTCAGAAGCATCACATCACATGGATACCTCAAAAGCAGTCTATTCTTCATTGGATGCATGCAAAGGTACTTTTATTCTGATGGGGTACAACTCTTATGTCGAAGTCACCGACAAAGGAAGGATTGAACTCACAAATGAAAGCTTCGAGAATGTGTTGCACGTTCCCAAACTTTCTGTCAACCTTCTCTCCGTGTATCAGATGATGAATTTTGGAACTATAAAGAAATTCATATTCACACCAAATGTTGTGGACATATATGACATGAAAACTAACTCCAGGGTTTCTACAGGTGAGGTAAATCATCAGTCTAGATTGTATACATTATCTAAATTCATTGAACCTGATTTTTTTTTACTTCTTACTCATGTTGATGAAAGTAGTAGGATATGGCACGAAAGATTTGGACATTTGAATTTTAGATACATGCAATAGCTTAGAAAGAAAATATTGGTTGATGGTCTACCAAACATCTATTTCTCCAAGGGAGTATGTGAGGGATGTGTTCTCTGAAAACACCCTCAAGAGAAATTCGATAAAGGAAAGTCTCAGAGAGATTTCRCGCCTTTAGATYTGATCCATAGTGACCTTATGGGTCCTTTTMTGCATCCATCTATCAACAAAGAGAGGTTTATTCTCATTYKTGTTGATGATTTCTCACGTTTTACATGGATTTAATTTCTTAGGAAAAAATATGAGGTCTTTCAACACCTCAAAKATTTCAAGGCCCTAGTTGAGACACAATCCGAAAACAAGATCAAAGTCCTCCAAACTGATAATAGGGGATAATATGTAAATCATGAGATCTATAATATTTTCTATGAGRGAGGGATTCARTTGMAACACAYAGTTCCCTATACTCCACATCAAAACGAAGTTGTTGAGCAAAAAAACAGATCTCTAAAGGAGATGGCATATTGCATGTTGTATGCAAAGTCACTACCACAGAGACTGTAACACACCCCGTCCACCCATTGACCGGGGAATATCACTTACTCAGACACTTATCTTAGTTCTGACAACATAATGTAACACCCAGTATTCAACTGAGGTATGTCACATAACTTTTTTTCTTTTTCTTTTTATTTCTAAATACGTATATACACACACAGGCATACATACATACTGAACTGCATGCAATTAAACATATACATACGGTGCTCTAGCAGAAGCTTCACATATAAAATATAAAAAAACAATTGTGTTCTATAAATATACGATTTTCAGACTGATTTAACAGTGAACACAGTCATGGAGTGTATACAGGGTATATCCTTAAACATACGGACAATTATTCTCACACAAGTAATAAAACCCATAACATAACACATAAATGACAATGCAACATAGAATTCAACACATAACCGGTACTTATCTTGGTAATAATGTCACCAACTGTGTGCAGACCATCCACAAACCTCCTAGCCTTAGGCTACACTGTTCATCACTCTCAACAGTGAGTGACCCCCGAGATGGGACTAGACTCCACTCGGGAAAGGGATTCCTAACTCGGCTAAAGGTTCACGGTCAACCAGAAAGACTCCCTCTCAGGTGTTCACTCAACCACAACCTATAACCTCTCCTTCCCCACATGCTTGTCCCACCCAAGGAAGTGTGCCCCTTTTCTACTCAAGAGTCCTTCGACTGTCCCACTTCCCTTCCAGGGCTTCAACAATAGGCCAGACCAGAAGTCTCAGAGCCCTGTAGCTGCAGTTTATCACCTTCAGGAAATCGATCCTCAGCAATTCCCTCGCTCAGAGAATTTCTCACGGGCCTGACAACCCACCTCTTCAATCCCGCTCCCAAGATGACAGGTACACCAACAGGAATGGATATAAATCTGGTCTAGGTACGGTGGTAGGAAGATACGAGGTAGCTCAAGGGCTGATGGAATGTATCGTGGATACTAGTTCTCTAGTCGCAGGAAAAAATATGGTAAGATTCTCCCCTTCCCACAATGGTCGATCCCCCCTAGAGGAACTAAGTCTCGACAATAAGTATGCATGTCTCCAACTTGACACTTGTCATGTTGGAAGCTACTCTAATAAAATTGTCCCCTACTTTAGGACTTAGGATAAATTAATTAGCTGTACTTTATGTTTTTAAGAAATATTAATATAATATTTATTTTCGGCTTTAAGCTCTCTAGCTTAGCCCTGTTCTTAACTTTAGGCCCTCCCTTTCCCTATTTGGTGGAATCTAGTCCCCCTTCTCTTTTATCGTGGTCGGTCTGCGCGCAATGATGTATTTTTATATTAATCATGAGATATATACAAAATAGGTGCTCCAGCCTTTAACATCTAGGCGTGCTAGCCTAATTCCAAGACATAAGCATTACAGCTTATAATACTGGCTCACTAGCCTATAATGCGTATTATATACACAAAGGTTCGTTGACCTTAATATTGCACGCATTTTAGTTATTGAGCGCAGTATCCGCTAACCTCAAGGTTGCGCGCTCTTTAGTTACTGCGCGTTGTATCCTCTGTCTTTAAGGTTGCGCACACCTTAGTTACTATGCGTGGTATCCAGAAATGTGCAGATTACATCCCTTTACTGCGCAGTATATGCACTCACCATGCCATGAAAGGTGTATTACAAAAATGATGTCTAAACAACTCACTAGATTAAATATACTTGGATTATATTTACATTTGGGTTCGGCCGAGGGATATTATAGAGACTATGGGTCGAAGCACTTAATTTTTCAACATAAATCCAAAATAGATCTTCCCATAAATCTATCAAGGATAAGATCCCCTACGAGGCTTAGATCTGTCTCAAACCGAAAGTGACCCACTTTCGTATTTTTGGTTTATGTGCATGGGCCCAGATTCCCTCTGAAAAGAGGAAGGCACTTGATCCACAGAGAACTTAGTGTATTTTTGTTGGATACCCCGACGATGTGAAGGGATATAGACTTATTGATCTTTCCTTCGACCAGCTCATCATTGAGCGAAGTGTCCAATTCGAGGAAAGTTTCTCGCATGTACCTCAACACCCACATGCAGACACCTTCATTCTTCCACCTGTCTGAGATCATGCGTATGCACATGTCGACTCTTATTCAAATGAGAGTTATGACTCAGAGGACTTAGATGATTTGGATACATAGTCAGTACAATCAAATGTAGAGTGAGAGCATCCAGATGCAGTTGCAAAGCCAGAACAAAGGCCCAAGTGGGCACAGATTACTCTTCGAGATGGAGGGAATCTCTTTGGTGATCCAGCGATACTAGGAGGATTCGATATGATTTCGAGGAGCCTCATGTTGCACTCACTGCCACTGAAGTATTTCCCTCCAAGCATCTTTTCTTGGTTCATTCTTCAGATCCATAGTCTTATGGCGAGGCTGCTGGAAATCCCTTTTGGGAATTCACCATGCAGTTGGAGTACAACTCCCTCCTTGAGAACCAAACTTGGGATTTGGTTCCCCTTCATTTTGGTAGAAAACTTGTCATATGCAGATGGGTCTACAGGACCCAGAGCACAACGGATGGACAGATTAACAAATACAAAGCCAGGCTTGTTGCCAAAGGCTTTCGACAGGTGCATGGTATTGACTATGATGAGACCTTGGCTCTAGTAGATAATATGGATTCCATATGATTGACACTTTCCATTGCAGCATCTAAGGGATAGGAAGTCCATCATATGGATGTGAAGAATGCATTTCTTCACGGTGATCTCTCTGAGGAGATCTATATGGAGAAACCCCAGGGATTTATGCAGGACCCGTCTTATGGCCTCAAGTAGGCTCTGAGGGCATGGTATGCCAAGATGGACTCCTACTTGTTGTCACAAAACTTTGTACATTTTAAATCATACCTGAATGTCTACATGCTCAGGACGGCTGATTCACTTCTACTTTTAGTTCTGTATGTTGATGATTTGTTGATCACCGATTGCTTGACTTCAACGATTGTTGTAGTCAAGAGGATTATACATGACAGGTTTTTGATGAAGGACATGGGTCCACTACACTTTTTCCTTGGACTAGAGATCAATCAGGATGCATCAGGTATCAAATTATCTCGGGCCAAGTATGCACGAGATCTCCTTGAGAGATTTCACATGGAAAACTGCAAGTCTGCTCCGACTCCTTTACTATCAGGAGTCAAACTTGAGGATGGCAGGGAGACTCCACTAGTTGACAACACACTATACATACAGCTAGTGGGGATCTTGTTGTATCTCACACACTCTAGACCAGACCTCTCCTATGGAGTTGGCGTAGTTTCCAGATTCATGCAAGAGCTGCATGAGCTACATTGGAAGGCTACAAAGTGTATCCTTCGATACTTATAGGGCACGATCACCTTTGGAATTCATTATGAAACAGACTCTACATTAGATCTCATTGATTTTACTGGTTCAGACTGGGTTGGGGATAGCGTTGATCGCAAGTTCACATCTGGTTACTCACTCAGCCTTGGTTCCAGGCCTCTCTATTGGTCGAGCAAGAAGCAAGCTTCAATTTCTCTATCTTCATCTGAGGAGGAGTACAAAGGGGTAGTTAACATAACCATTTAGGTTATGTGGCTACAACATTTTCTCACTAAGTTGGGCATTTAGTTTCATCGGCTGATCGTCATCTAGTGTGACAACCAGAGCACTCTGAAGTTTTACAGAGATCCAATTCAAAGGCAGCGAATGAAGCACATTGAGATCCACATGCACTACATCTGGGACTTAGTACACGAGGGGATCAATGACTTCTAGTTATGTCCTTCAATAGAACAAATGACATACATCTTCACCAAGACCTTCACTGAGAAAAAGTTACATTCTCTACGAAGTCATCTTGGAGTGAAGGACACAATTTCCTAGCAACTGTAGTTCTTCTTTCTACATACATTGTACCTTGAGAGGGGGTTTTTCCCATGAGGTTTTCCTTGTTTCCTCACTTTATTTCAGTGTATCTTTTGTATTTGGGTATCGTTGATCAAACTTTTAGTATTTTGATAGATCTAGGAGCTATAGAGAGCTTTATTTCTAGTGCAACGCTAAAGAGAATTAAGGTAAAGGTAGTCGAGTAGGATGATTTCAAATACGTAGAAATGGCATCAGGATCCAAATAGAATGTTGGAGGAAAGGTTATGGACTGTAGCATTAACTTGGGTGATTTTGTAACAAATTACACCCTTTATGTCACGATCATAGGATCTTATGACATAGTCATTGGTATGGATTGGTTGGAATCGCATGATGCAATGCTTAACTGCAAGACAAAACGATTAAGTTTGATGGGTGATTTGGGACAGAGTAGGGTGATTGTAGGAAGAAACCAGGGGGTTTGAGTGAGATTTATTTCTTCCCTATAATTAAATAAAAGTATGTGTAAGGGATGCAAGTTATATGCCATCCTAGCACTAAATGAAAAGGGCAAGGCAAAAGGATTAGAAAATCTTCCTGTGGTATCAGAGTTTGCACACATATTTCCAGAGGAATTACTAGGTTTACCACCGGTAAGGTAATTGGAGTTTACAATAGACTTAAAACCTGGAACATAATCGATTTCAAGACGTCATATCGAATGTCGACACCTTAATTGCAGGAGTTGAAAATGCAATTGAAGGAGTTGTTGGATTTAGGAATTTTATGTGTGAATGTATCCTCGTGGGGTGTGCTAGTGATTTTTGTGAGAAAGAAGGATGGATTGTGGAGACTTTGTATTGATTATCGTCAATTTAACAAAGCGACAATCAAGAACCAGTATCTGTTGCCAAGGATAAACAATTTATTTTATCAGATGAAAGGAGAAACGATGTTTTCAAAGATTGAATTGAGATCGAGATCTCATCAGTTATGGATTAAGGAGGAAGATATACCTAAGACTGTATTTAAGATGAGATTCAGACAATATGAGTTT
The DNA here is from genome assembly GCA_010110895.2 of Picea sitchensis. Taxonomy (NCBI): domain Eukaryota; kingdom Viridiplantae; phylum Streptophyta; class Pinopsida; order Pinales; family Pinaceae; genus Picea; species Picea sitchensis. Next base: position 21,765 of record SNQJ01S0123085.1, on the reverse strand, counting down.
ATTGTTTTACCTTTTAGATTGACGAATACCCCAAGTTTATTCATGAGTTTGATGAACGAGATATTTCGTGAATACTTGGACAAATTTGTACAAGTATTCATTGATGATATACTTATTTATTCTCGGACTATAGAAGAGCAAACAAGTTCTATATTCATGAACACTTGATATTGGTTTTACAGTGTCTAAGAGAAAACAAGTTCTACGGAAATCTGTCAAATTGCTCTTTTTACCAGAAGGAGATTCATTACTTGGGACATATTAAATCTGGAAAAGGTATCTCTATGGATCCAATGAAAGTAGAGGCGATTATGGAATGGGAAGTGTCAACGAATGCACAATAGGTACGACATTTTATTGGGTTATCAGGTTATTATCGATGTTTCTTCAAAGGTTTTTTGAAGATAACAAATCCAATTATGAAATTGCAAAAGAAAAAGAAGAAATTTGTATGGTCTCAAAAATGCGTGGAATCATTTCAGAAGCTTAAGGATTTATTGACGAGAACAATGATACTGAAAGTCCTTGATATAGACACATATTTCTTGGTATGCACAGATGCATCCAAGGAAGGTTTAGGTGGAGTTTTGATGTAAGATGGTCGAGTGATCACTTACATTTCTAGAAAATTAAAACAACATGGAAAGAACTAGGAAACGCATGACTTGGAGTTATTAGTGATATGCCTTGATAGTTTGGAGACATTATCTAATTGGATGAAATTTCAAATTAAAGACATATCACTGTGGATTGCAACATATATTTACTCAGAGTGACTTTACTGCGTGACATAGGCATTGGTAAAAATTACTTAGCAAATACAACTTTGAGAATACTTACATTAAAGGAACATTGAACACAGTAGCAGAGGCGTTGAGTCGTAGACCATGCATATTATTGGTAATACCTCTTAAGACGAATCTTCGAGAAAATATTCTAGTTTTATAGATAGACAATGATCGGTACACACAAGTTAAGAATAATACTGGGCAAGTTACCATGATGGTACTGAATTTTGAAGGTTATACATTGGACAATGACGAATTATTGAGATATAATGATAGAATTTATGTACCGCCTAATGATGAACCGAAGAATTTTATTTTGAGTGAAGGACATCAAGCAGTGTATATGGCTCATCCAGGAGTCATGAATATGAAGGAAGACCTTAAGCATTTATTCTTCTAGAAAGGAATGAAAGAGGACATAGTTAGTTACATGGAAATATGTATAGAATGTCAACAAGTGAAGGTTGAACATAGACATACAACAAGATTGTTACAACAACACGTGCTTCCTGAATCGAAATGAGAATTCATTTCGATGGATTTTATCGTTGGATTTCCACTGATGACAAGGATACACGATTCAATTTTTGTGGTAGTTGACACTCTGATAAAGAGTGCACACTTTTTTCTAGTGCATATGACGTATCAAACACCAAACATAGCTAGAGTATTTGTTAGCAATATTGTGAGATTACATGGTGTACCAAGAATAATAATATTCGATCGAGGATCAATGTTCACTGGACGATTTTGGACTACTTTCCAAGAGGCCTTGGGAATGCAATTGAATTTTAGCACGACATATCACCCCGAGATAGATAAAAAAAATGAAAGGATGAATAATAATTTAGAGGATACACTGCGTATGTATGTGATGGATCAATATAAACATTGGAAATACTTCTTTCCATTGGTAGATTTTGCATACAACAACAGTTACTAGAGTACGATTAAGATGGCATCGTTTGAGTTTCTTTACACATGACTTTGTCGAACATCATTGAGTTGGGATTGAATTGAGGATAGGATCCTGGTGGGATCGTAAGTGATCCAAGAAATGGAAGAACATATGCAATCGATAATACAAAGGATTAAAGAAGTGCAATATCAGAAGAAGAGTTATGTTGATGTGCATCGCATTGACCACAGTAATGAGGTTGGCGACATAGTTTTCTTGTGGGTCAAAATTCACAAGAATTCAATCAAGTTTGGAAAGGGTTATAAAATATCTCCTAGGTTTGTGGGGCCTTTAAAATATGTGGAGAAGAAAGGACTCATTTCTTATCGACTAGCCTTGCCTAATTCTTTGAGGCGTATGCATGATATATTTCATGTATCTGTTTTACAACATTATATTAGTGATCCTTCACATGTTATTGACATGATTTCTTTGCAAGTGTAGGATGAGGGTGTTGTTATCAAACTAATCGGTAGGCGCAGACACTGACTGATCTCCCTAGATCCACCTAGATCTAGAACAAAACACACCAGAACATGACGCTTTCCTTAAGTTTTAAATATTGAATTTACTAACTAAAGAGGGATGAGTGACATACCATTTAAATGTCACTTCCTCTCGCCATCGCCATCCTAGCTCCATATTTCATGTAATTCATTTTACAACATTATATTAGGGATCCTTCACATGTTATTGACATGATTTCTTTGCAAGTGTAGGATGAGGGTGTTGTTATCAAACCAACTTAGCGCTAGTATTAATCGACTATCTCCCTAGATCCACTCTAGATCTAGGAACAAAACACAATTGTAACATGACGCTCTCTTAAGTTTTAAATATTATTGAATCAACTACTAACTAAAGAGGGATGAGGACATACCATTTAAATGTCACTTCCTCTTTATCGCCATCCTAGCTCCATTCCAACATTCATACAATGATGATCCCGCAAAAGAACTTAACCAACCAAAGTGATAGCAATAGCATAAACTCAATATAAACCCATATGGCGTGGGGATCAAGGATTCATACAATCAAACACAACAAGATTTATAGGAAAGAATCATATTATCGTATCATATTAAATGAAAGAGAGATTACAACCATGGCCTTGATACGTCGTAAGGTCCCTTCTAACCGTCCGCCCCCACACACTTTCACCCAAGAATTCTGAGCATTGATCCGATAATATTCACAATCTGTCTTGACAAAGTGGCTCATCCAGCCAAGCCACAATTCCAAGCCAACCAACTTAGCCAAAAGCTCCAAAGCTAACCAAAGTTAACTTTCTCCATGATAACTCCTCTCCTTTTATATAAGCTTGAAGAGGGATAAGGTGAGGAGGTTAGGGATGATCCCACCAAACTGCGAAAGCGGTAAGATCCAAACCATTCAGATGCCACCTCACCATGGAAGTTTCTCCTTCTAGAGATTCGAGAAAAACACTCATTTTTCCCACGTGTAAGAATTCTTCACCTCGCCTATAGAGCAACCTGCGAACATCTCGCAACACATATATGGTGCAACCTATGAGAATTCGTGCATTCTTGCAATAATCGCCTATATAGTAAATCCCACGAATCCGCTACCTTTTATAGGTTTTTACAAAGGAAAAGGAAACTTCATTTCTCAGGAGAAGTTCTTCTCACTTCTCTCGAACCCTACACCGACTTCTAGAAGACTACTGCATAGGTTTTACATCATTAATGGTCATAGGGACGATGGAAATATTGTGTAACAGAGAGCCCCCAAAGCATGAAGTTAGAATGTAGTGATAACTGAAATACTTTGTCGAAAGTGTGTAGGGAACAAGAAACAAATGGGTTGAAACTTCTAACAAACAAAGAAACACAAGCATAACAATATATATCATCACCCAGGTAGGCATTCCCATACTTATAATACAAATGACTCAAAGCATAAATGTCGACATACAAAGATCCATGTCAAGTAAGACGTGTCATGGCCACCAAACATACACCGTGGATCCATGCCACGGCGATCAAATCAACATAGCCACCAAAAATACACCGCGGATCTATGCAGCAAGACTCAAATTTGAACATAGCCACCCATACATACAATGTGTGGATCTATGCAATATTACTAAACCTGAATATACCCAAATCCAAATTTTGATCCTAAAAATCTAGGGTCTCTCATCTCCAATTCAATTCTATAGTACTAATCTAACCATGTGAATACATGTGATGAAGTCGAACATGGTAGAAAACCACTTGATTACTACCAATAGTGTATACCAATAACATGTGCTAGGAAATCACCATTAATGTTAATGAACCCCAAGGTACACTCAGTACAATCCAACTAATGTGAATAAAATGAGTTGAAGTCAACACTCGGTGGAATCTCTTGATCATGGTTCAATAATGAAAACCCACTATTGAAAACTAGAAGCTCCATTAAGACAAGTTCCACTGTACCAATTAGTTTCTAAGTCTAATTCCTAGATAATGAGTTGAAGTTTCCATTGAAGAAAAGACTCATCACATTGATGGTCTTTAATGTATCCTACATCAATGACACGGGAAACAAGTAACAAGATTTGATGTAGATCGAGTAACAAGTGATTCAGGATCGGACTCAGGTATGACCGACACAATAGAAGGCTTAAAGATTACAGAAATGGCCAATGCAGTAGAAGGATTTTCGGGTTGAACAACTTTTTTGAACATATTGATTTAATAATGCTGAATCAGTCTTGGAAAATAATGACTCAACCACAGGGATCACAGACCAATTTGTATCTTGATCATACTCCTTTATAGTATTAAAATTTGTTTTGTGATCCCTGTTGTTGAGTGAAAGGGTGTCATGTTCGAAAACGACTCTTCCATAGAATACGTGTTTAGATACATTTCTTCCCAATTTTCCCCACCATTTATGGCAAGTACCCTTTATTTTTACACAAGCTTGAGGGACTCATCCAAAGGATAACATATGCTTGTAATGTAAGCTCATCCTTTGGATGAGTCCCCTGAATTATATTGAATGAACCCTAGGAAGGAGTGGTTCTGGCCCCATTACTTCTAGTCTTCGATTTTTTTTTAACTAGTCCAAAGAAAGAAAACTCAAGGGTTTTCATATTTAAAAGAGTCTGAAAACACTTAAAGAAAAATCAGGTCCCATATGGGCCTTCTAAATGTTTGTTTTATTGTTCCAAGAAAGAAAACTCATGGGTTTTTCATGTTTTAGAGAGTCTGAAAACACTTAAAGAAAAATCTACCATTCCTTTTTCTCGTGAAAGTAGTCTGATGAGACCAAAAGAGATAAACTGCCACTCAACATGTGTTTTCTTCAAATACTTGAACAAGCATGAAAAGAACAAGATCGCTCGACAATCTTTCTATGTTTAGAGAGTCTAAAGAGCTTAAAGAGGACTCCATGGGGTTCCTTTTTTCATATAACCTTTAAGAAGTCCTAAAAAGTGATAAAAATTTACTCAGCTACATTCTCATTGATTTGTTACAAGCACTAGAAAGAACAAAGACTAAGCTCGGTAATCCTATTCTCATGTATACTTGGCATGAGAAAAGAGGAAAGAATAAGCTCGGTAAGTTATTCTCATGTATTTACTTAGCATGAGAAAGAACAAATGACTCCTCTAGATTATAAGAGGGCTCTTGTATCACTCTCTATGGTGTGAGTGACTTATCTAGCATCATGCTCCACTACTTTAGGATGAAGTATGGTTTCGAGAGATGATGAACCTGATGGTGATGGTGATGCTCTCATGATCTAGTCATGAGATAGTCTAGATGACTATATTGATGCTATCTGGGTAAATGGTATGTTTTTGTGCTCAAGACCATTACCTAAAAATACCTCCCTAGCTAGAGGGAGTGTTAATACATGGTGTAGTCATGGGAGGTATTTACCTCCATGTGTGAACCTGATGAGAATAGAAGACTCCATAAAGCAAGAGAAAACCCCAATGAGTTGGCTAATAACCCTAGAAGTCTTGTCGCCTCAAGAAGATAATTAATATTAAGTTATTAGCCTCCAAGAGAAGAAGTCGAGCATAAATAATAATAATATACTAAAACAAAACACATATCCGTATAGGAGAAGTCAGGCCCCAACAACAAATTTGGCATAACCATTATAAATACAGGGCACTAGTCCTCATTTGACAACATCTCATAATTATAGTTCCCAGTTTTGGTGATCAGAAGTTCCCGGCTTGGTGTACATGTGGAGGAGAGTTACAGTGCAAATGCACAAAGAACAAGTTTTCGCAAGGATATTTGGACTATCTCTTTGGCTAGGGTTTGGACCATGATCGGCTCTTTGTTGATGTGTTATCCTTGGGAAAGGTGGGCACCCTTGTTTGGCTATCTAGCCTACTTGGGTTTGGTCTCCGTATAATTCTACCAAGGTTAAGGTGCTCAGAGGGTGGTCAAACTCTCATGGTTGGGTGATCTATAGGTATCATCAATGGTAAAGAGAGCACACCATCTTCTATATTCTAAACACACTACCTGGTCTTGGCCTTTCTTGATTTCACAAAGACCTTGTTCTAGAATGTGATGAATATGGGAGAGGAATCGAGCAAATTCCATAAGAGGGAAGACCTTTGGTCTTTACCAACAAATAATTTTCAGATCACCATTTGGGCCAATCAATCTATGAAAAGGAAATGTTTGATATTCTACATGCAGTAGATCATGCCTTTACCTCTTGGGATACGCCTTAAATCAAGATAGATCATCAAAGCCTCAAGTATTTTTTGAGCAACAAACTCTCTCTTTTTGTTATGAGGAAAATCTCTCTTTGGCTAGGGGTAAACTACAACATACAAAAATTAATTCATAACCAACTCTAATCTCAAGCATGTTATATAAACAAATATGCTAGAAAGATGAGATAAAAGGCCTACTACCTCGTTCAAACTTTCGATGAAGTCCACCTTTGAGCAATTGAATCAAAGAAATACACCTCATCTTATCCTCAACAACCAAGAAACAAAATCATATGGTGATAGTATATAATGTTACACATTCAATAGCATAATCCATCAACATTCATAACTAATATGCCCATGGAATAATAATTCAAATATTTGCAAGATATTAATTGGATGAGAAAAGAGTATTTATATTAAAATGTAATCAACAAAAGTGATGAATTACAAAATTTCATGTCGGGTATTTGGTTCAACCGAGAAAACTAAGTTCCTTCCTAACTGGCCTTCCACCACTTCAATCCTCCACCAAAGGAAATCTCATATAAGAGAGACAATGAGGTTCCCAATCAAGTAGGGAATATATTGGGGGTTGAAAAATGTAAGCCGAATTAAAAGGACAAAGGGATGTAGACTCAATATGAAGTGAATAATTTCTAGAGTAACTTTTCTCTCAAATTGAATTCTTTCTCCTCCTCTCCATAGCTCAGAATTGGCCCAATTTGTAGCCTTAAGTGGAGTTGAAGGTCGAATGAACGCTTCAAGATATGAAAGGTCGTGGATCATGGATCTCAGTGGACGGACATGGAAACCCGACACCATTTTTAATTTTGGGCACAAATCTTGATGTACATAGGTTGTAGTGGTAACCCAAGTATACACACATGTTGTAATATAGGTAGGGTGCACATATGTGGACACATAATGTTTTCAGGATTTGGGATTTTAAAAAAGGGACCCCCAAGTCTACATATGGAAATGGAAAAGGCCTTCTGCAGAATGCATAGGTGAGGAAAATCTTTCTATAACATCTCCAAAGCAACAAAAATGGGAAACTAAGCTCTTTGATACAAGGGATTATGATATCATTTACAAGAAAGGAAATAAAATGTGGTTGTTGGATGCATTTTCCTGAAAACATGAATATGAAGGGTCCCTTTTCCCCTCTCATTCATTGTACCCGACAAGTCTTGTAGCCATTTCTGGTGAATGGCTACAAGATCCTAAAATTTTGTGTCTAATCCATCAGCTTGGTAAGACAATTCTCCGCTTCCTTGTGGTACTCTTTAATAATGATGAGCTTCGGGCTACAAAGGTCGCTTTGTATTTGGCAAAACGTATACGTTAAATCCATGGTGCTTTCTCGAGCTTCCTTATGCTAGCTCCCACAACTGACACCTGTGGTTTACCAAACCTATGATAGGGTCAAATGTTCTTTTTTGGGATGAAATGAAAAAGGATGTTCACACATTTGTGGTAGAATGTGTCATTTTCCAACAAAATAAGGATAAACAATCAAAGCCCCCGAACACTCAAAACCACTTCTAATTCCAATCTGGCCATTTGAGGACATATCTATGTATTTCATTATGGGCCTACCTAATTTCAGAAATAATTCAGTCATCATGGTGGTAGTTGATCGCCTTCCAAGCATGCTCATTTTTGTCTTCAAAATCCATTTACTACATCCACTGTAGCTCAAATTTTCATGCATAATATCTTCAAAATTCATGGAATTCCTAATTCTATTGTTTCTGATCGAGACACCACTTTCACCAACAATTTTCGACAATAATTGTTCGTGATATAGGCAATCTAATTTCATCCCAACATCGCCTTATTCTCCTGGCCAAAGGATGGCTAAACCGGGTTGTCAACAAGTGTTTGGAAAATTATTTGAGGTGTTTTACATCTAAAAGGAAAAATCAATGGTTTCAATGGTTACCATTAGTTGAAAGGTGGTAATAACGCTTTACCATACAACTAATAGCTGTATGACTCCTTTTGAAGTAGTATATGGACAAAATCCACCTTCATGCTCTCCTACATGCCAAGTGTATCAAAGGTTCAAGAGGTTGAATTTCAAACACTTATAGTTCCGGAGAGGCTATTCTCTCAGATCCCCGAAGAGAATTTGGTCATGGCTCCTAATTGCATGCCGAAGCAACAACATCGAGGTCACCTAAAAGCTAATCGAGCAGCGTAACCACGATTTAATCTACAACATTATAATCAAACTTCACTCAAGGATGAACATTGTCGAAACCCGGCGCCCAAATTTTATGGTCCTTATAATAGCCTTCAAGTGGGACATGTGGCTCATCGGGCTAGCTTTGTCTAGTTCTTCCAAGCTCCATCATGTTTTTCATGCCCTACTTCTAAAGAAGGTGATTGGAACTTCATGCCAAACTCAAACCAACCTTCCTCGAAAGTTTGGATGAAGAAGGATCCATCTCGCTGCAGCCACAAGCATTTTTGTAACCATCATGAGTGCGTCATCACCTTCATCAGGACACCATCAAGGAAGTGTTATTTTAGTGGAAATATACAACCCCAAAATATCCCACGAGGGTTTCATCTAGCACGCAGCTAATTTCATCATCTCAAGACTTTAAGGACAAGCTTGAGTTTAGCGGTGCCATTGAGACCAACTACCGCAAACCTTCAGCATGAAGGTACAACAAGAAATAAATACTGTGGAAGATCTGGAAGTCATTTCAAAGCATGTCTGCCATGATCGGTTCTCATAGTAATAGACGGTATAAATAGGAGTAGATGTTATGAGAAGTTTTGTCTTGAAAAAATTATTATAATAGAGATATGCTATGTTGGAGGTTTCCCCTCAAGAGGCAAGTGAACATTGTTTCCTATCAATAAAGGTATAATTTTGGTGTTGTGGTTCCACATAATTGCTTGTTTGATTGTCATTCCACAATATTTCAGTATTTTTGTTTCTATCTCAGATATTCTCTGCATTATTTCTCATTCACATAATAGATCGCACTACACTTAGCTACAAGTCATTCATTTCATCATTTTCTTTTGCTCTCCCCTCCGCTTCTACTACCAACTTTTCTTTATCCTCAACCCGCCTTTGTAGAAGATCATATTTCTATCGACGTATTTCATCTTCCTTTTTTCCTTCTTTCATCAAACACCCTTTTAATGACTTTATTTTTCTTCTTCCCTCTCTTCTACTTTGGAGGTCTTATTGGGCTCAATTTTATGCTTCCCTTTGGTGTCTTCCTAGTTATTTTTCCATTTTCATATTGTTTCCTCCTCGGAGACTCAGCTCTGCCATCACGGATACCTCAAGGATGGAAATTTGTATTATAATGTAGAAACCTAGGCTAATCCTACTAGTCCTTAAAATGAAAAAAATGAAAATGCTTTGTTTTGTAAATGATGGCGCTAACGCATCGACGCCTCCTACATACCCCGCGGGGTCTCTGCGCCTGACCTCCTAGTATTTAAGGATCGTTCAGTGATTCCCTTTCCTCGAAAGGAGAGGTTTCTTTCATCTCCTCCGTGGAATCTCTCTCGCTTAAAACCCATCCACGTGTCCTTTTACTTTTGCCTCCTTACGCTCTCTCGTAGACTTTAACTATGATCTTTCCCTCAATTTCCACTTTCGGTTTCAGGGCTTTCCTCCCATGTCAAGAGTTCTATTCCCGCTGCATCTCAACCCACAATTCCCCAGCCTTAGCCCCTCCCCGGCGAATTTCTCGTCCATGTGACTAGTTCTCATAAAAACGCAGCCTTATATCCTCCATCGGAGTTTTGGGATTCAAAAATCCCGGCTGTGTCTAACTCCCGCTAGCCCTCCGTGCTAAGCCTCTAGTCCACGGACCTCCCTATATGACCGCTAGCCTATTCCTCACCGGGTTTTGAGTTTTCCCAATGTTAAATGCAATCGCCCGATTCATGGGATCCTCAAATCCCGGACGCTTTACGCGCTAGTCTCCCTCACAAGGCTCGGGACTATATGACCGCTATCCCCTGGACCGCTAGCCTACTCTCCTTTTGGGTTTCGATTTTCAATGTCGAGATGTACCATCTCGTGGATTTCGCGATTCCTCAATCTCGATTTCATTACGAGGCCGCCTAGCAACTCCCGCCCACCTTTAGCCCGACCAACGGTTGCGGGATCGGGCTCATCGGATCAACAGTCCCTGATCTCCCTCAGAACTTTGGGGTTTTAAATGTTGAAAAACATTTTCCCACGAGATTCCTAATTCTCAACCAACAGCCGACAGATTTCCCCCACACAATGAAGCTTTCTTCCTTCTCTAATATGTTGAAAGATGGACCCCATGATGGCACCCCTTCCTCCTATTCGGGTTTCAGACTTTCCAATGTCGAAACTCACATGTCCCCTAGACTCAAGGGATCCTCTCATTCCCTCGGGATTTTCCATGAACGACTCCTCCTTTTCGTGGATCTCCCCCCGAGCGGTTCATTGCTGCCACGCCGCCCTCCTATGATGGACAGCCTTTGATCGCCCTCGCGATTTTGAGACTTCGATGCCCTCGGGATTTTCATGACCTAACCCCTGATTCTCAATGCTCATATCCCATGTCAAGTGCTCGGATTCTGAATGGGACACCGCGACATGCATCCTCTCGATGGATGGCCTGGGATTTGTGTTAGTTTCTACAGGACTTACCGATCTTCTCGTCCACCTGAATGTCGAGATCCCGACTCGATGCCTCAATCTCCACTCATCGGTCTCCACTAACGACAAATTCTCAGATTGCCCGTAATTCCTCATGGAAATTCCCATCTTTGTCTTTGAGACTCCCCGGGACATGATGATGGTTGAAATTGAGCAGGGGAACCTCTATGCAGCCTCCCCGTCCATCCGGAGCAGTCGTGACATAATTTTCTACAAGATCTCGATAACCTGTGATCCGGGTTTCTCCTCAAGGCTGGGCCATTCTAGAGGTGGCAACCTCGGCATATTCTCTTCCCATCCAATGGCTGACGGGATTCTGTGTGAATACCCGACGGTCCACAATCTCCTCTTTCCTGGGTGAGCTTCTCCCCGATGCTCGACGTGAAAACCAATGGTTCAGATTCTTTCTCCACCATCCGATGGTCAGCTATTGCTCCTCCTAAGATTTTGCACTTCCCGCCTTTGAAGAATTCCAAGTTTTCAAAGGCCTCAAGCTTTGTCTTTCTCTTCTCTTCTACAAACTCCTCAGTCTGTGTAGCTTCAAGTGAGTTCTCCTCGACTTGTTCCTCCCGGAAGCTCTTAACACTGTGACTCCTACGGATTTTATCTTTATTTCTTCTCCTCGTGATGGAGAAATATAATGGATTCCCTCACATCCTCTTCCGCCAAGAAACCTCTTGATGAGTAAGCCTGGTATTCGGGTGAACCCCCAAGATCCTCGATTTCTTCTTTTCAACTGGGGCTTAACTCAAAAGGAGTTCTTTCTTGTGCCTATCTCAGACACTTACTCGATGCCCACTGGCAGAGGTGTCTTCTTCCCAGACCTCCAAGAAGCTTCGGCCCTCCCTGCACCTATGCACCCGCTTCAATGCCCACTGGTAGAGATCTCTCAGACCCTTAGTGATTCCTGCTCTTTTATGTCTCAATCCTCAGCATATTTCTTCTTTGCACTCTTGTGCCTTTGCTCAATGCCCACTTCTTAAGTGTAGATCTCGTGAATCCCTCGATTCGTGTCCTTCTTCCCAACTCACAAGTGAGTTTTTTCACCACCATGATGCTCAATGCCCACTGAAGAGCTTCACTTAATCCTTAGCAGAATTATGTCTCACACGTGGTCTCTCTCCCACACAGCCTTTGCTCTGTTGTATCTTTAACAACTCTCAGGTCTTCCTTTCCTGAAAGTTGTTGACTTCTGGGCTTCCTGGCAAGAAAGACGCCTGTCTAAACTCACAGATCTGTAAGTAACTTCTGGGTGGCACGGCTATCAACTCAAGAATATTTCTGTCACACCCTCCCTGTATGAAGCCTCAAAGACCTTCACTCAAATCAGACAGACTCCTTCAAATGCATGATAATAGAATACATTCATAGTATATAAAAGAACACTCTCACATACATACTACAGCATCGCAGAAAACTACTTCTATTTATATTAAAATGGCAAGTCTTTCCGCTTATATTACAGGTGCCTTCGAAAGCACCACCTATAACAAGGTCTCGGCTCATTCTCTTCTTCTCTCTACATGTAGATTCTCATACAACTCACTTCCTTGACTCTTCTTCTTACACAAAATGAGACCCGAAATCTCTTTTACATGAGGGGCTCTTCGAGCTCTTTCCCTCCAAACCTACTCACCCTATTCAATTGCATTGAATGGGTTGTCTAGTCCAAAGTCCTGAACTAGATATCAGCCTTACAAAACATTAAAAGGCCTATCTACCTACCTAATAGCAGCATGGCTTCACAACCACCAACTTAAACATTAAATTACATTCAATTCAGATTTAAATGAGGATTGCACCTCTCTCTTCAATGCGCAATTTGAATTCACTGGTGTATCAATGGATGTATTTGATGACGTGGAGAGGTTCTATCATAAAAAAGTATTCAAATTTCTAAGGATTTTATATAGTTCCCATAAAAAATTATGCATTTTTAAGGTAAAATGATTTTATTCTATGGAATTTGGGCAAATCATTTTTAGAAAAAAATGGAAATTGGCAATTTTTGGAAAACTATGGAAAAATCCCATTTGCAAATTTAGTTCCATACACTGTGATGTAAGTGTAGTATTTACCTAAATATTATTCCTCTACATATTTCATCCTAGCCATGGCCTGATTTGATGTTTTGTATCTTGGGAATTCGAAAATGATAATATGGAGGGGGGAAAGAAAGAAATCACATATATCATAGAAGATTTTTTGTAATTTATGTTCCAGAGGTCAAAACAATAAATATGTGTTGGAGGCTGGTCTTGATCACAACTCCATCCGAAAATAGAAAATTGCATGGAAGAACAAATGACATCGATAAGATATGTACACGCAGGAAAAACAAGGCTTTTTCATACCTAAAATATTCTTCATGTTGTGGTGCCATTGAAAGTTGATATCTTTGCCCAATTGAAGACATGCCCTGTCTTTACAACTATGTATGCCACGAGAAACCACTCCATCTAGAAATGTTTACATTTTTCATCACCATATATACTTCTCAATATAGAAATCAACATCATATATGGTATTTTGAACTCGTAGGTAGGAATTGATATTTTCCCTTGCTTGAACTTTATTTCCTCATCTAACCACCAATATTCCATTAACCAAATAGAGTATTTATTATTATTGGTGAATCCATTTAAGAATGACTCATTGAGGGAAATCATAGGTTTAATAAGGTGGTATCTGACACCAATGTCTTCAGGTCTCGGGGACACTATCTGCCTTCTAGGTTTTCTTATAATTGTGGTTGTGCTCGGGTCAAATTGTTTGAAACAACATTGAGTTGAATCATTGTAGGATAATAGTGTTGGATGATTTTCCAGGTGGTGAATACCACTTCTCCTCAGAGCATTTTGATACACTTCTGAGGCTCTCACCATCCAAAGGAAATCTCCAATGTTGAAAATTTTGTATATTTCATTGTACCTAGGGAAATAGTCTTCTTGGTTGTGATGGTTAGTATATGTCACCAAGACCTCTCCTAGATTAGTTGTATTTTTAAGCATGGGGGTTGGAGCAGGAGCTACAAGATTCCTCACTTTTCTGGCATTTTAACATTAACAAATTAGTTTCTCTCTAAGTTAGGTTTTCTCATGGCTTAAACAATATAGATTTCATTCCCTTATTCCTCTTGATCAATTATGCAAGAGTTTTCTGCATGCAAGTGCTTGAATGTTCGTTTTAAGAATCAACTCTTTTCATCATTGGGAAACTTTTGAATAGACCCATATCGATTGCTTGGATTGGAAACATTTTGTTAAATGTTTTATTGAATTAATACGAGACATTGTTTACAAAACCATATTGTTACTATTGGAGACATAATTATTGGGACTTCATCTATCACATTGGAAACATATACTTTAGGACCCTCGAAGACTATTGTGGATTCATGCCTTTTTATTGATATATTAATATTAAGGAATTTGTTGATACATTAAACCCGATGATCCTAGTAAGAAATACTCATTCATTATATAGGATCATTTTAGAAATTTATCTATTTCCCAATAATACATGTATATCTTCAATACTGTCAATCTTTTCAAGCAATTTCATGCATGCGATCTATACCTTCATCTAGTTTTGTAGAACTTTCCTATATCATGGATGTTATTTAGTGAAAACCAACAAAGTGAACCCCCCATAATGGGGACCTTTTATCTATCCATGACCATAAAATGTTGGTGACCTTATCATGACTACACCGAACCTTCAAAATTTGACCATAGGGATCCTAGTTTGGTTACTTTGTGATCGTTATCAACCTAGTCGTAACTCCCTTCCTTAAACAAATGTTAACTTAGTCCTATCCCCTTCTTACCAAATTGGCCAAAATTTGGCCCCAAACCAAAGCTACATTAGTAACTAACCACAAACCAAGGGTAAGAACAAAAATACACGTCAGAATATGAATGAAGGGAAAGAGGGAAATGCTAGTAATGTTGGGAACAATGATATCTAAAACTTGCAATAATACTAACCAAGTAAGAACCATTACAACTAATTTAAGGATAGTCACCCTTGTGCCATTTTCACAGTGGTTGGTTATTACACTCACCATTGTTTGAACCTTCCTAAGATTCACCAATATCTTTCTATTACCTTGCAACACTCTCTACCTTAACATGAAACCACTCCTATTCATGTTGAAATTCCATCAACCTATCATATCAACAACCCATATACTTCATCCCATTTATTTATCCCCCATATTGGTGATATCTAGTCTTAATATGAAACCATTAATTCTCCTCCATCTTTTCATTCCTTAGTTATCCACTAATTAAGTGACGAGTCCTCCTATCCACTATCATCCATTACTCATATATAAACCTTAAGGTTAAGGGAAACCCTACCACTTCTAGTGGATTATCATCCATTCAACCTACCCACTATTGGGCACCCAAAAGTATTCATCATTTGGGTTTTATGACCTTTTTCCATAATTGGGACCAACTTATAGAGGCATGCATTCCTTCTCTAAACCCTTTATAGATTCTGATTAAAGAAACTCATAATTCATAGCTTCATTGTGGATGAAGGAGCCTACTCTTGAGATATTTCCTTATCTACTGGGTAGTCCTTGGGCTCCTTTTCCCTTTCTATAGTGAAAAAATACATTACAAAATTTTCATGGTAGACTTTGTGATCTAGTAGGAATTATACCTAAACTCCCAATTTAGTTAGGAAATAATTATAAACTAAAAAAATTAGGAAATAATTTAGTTAGGAAATAAATTTAGTTAGGAAATAATTTAGTTAGGAAATAAATTTATAAACTAAAAAAAATATGATCATTATTAATTAACTCTATAAAATAAACAAATTATTATAATTTTTCTAATATATTCATGGTATTTGATTTTAGTAAGAAATTAATTTTTAATTTTAGTATGAAATTATAAAATAAATGATAATAATGATGTATATCATCTTTAAGTTTACCAAAATTTATTAAACAAATAAAAACACTTAAACTAAAATATTTTAGATAATACTATATTTATATTTAAATTAGTATAAATAAAAATACTAAGATCATTAAACTAAAATATTTTAGAAAATACTATTTTTATGTTTAAACTGGTATAAATAAAAGTACTAAGATCATTATAATTACAGTAAGCCACAAAGTCCTCGAGATTAAGTTGTATATTTTGTCATAACTTTAAAATATTAATAAAAAAGTTAATTAAAACTATATTTATTCTCAATTTTGTTTTTTAATTATAAACTTTAAAATTAATATAATTATACAATTTAATTTTATAAGCATTATTACTTAATTTCAGGAGATTAATATTTAAATTTAATTTAAAAATTCTTTACTTTAATTTATTTTCATATAAAAAATAATAATAATAAATTATTTTTATTTATAAAAAAAAACAATTTATACTTAAATTTTAAATATTTCATTAAAATTTGAATAATATAAATATTATAATTATATATTATATAAATTTTAAAATATATTATTAATTTGTTGCAAACCTAAGAGTCCTTATAAATTTGATCAGGGCTTCCCAAGCTTAAGCTTGGGCATCACAATATTTTTTAATAAGCTAATGCATCACAATCTTTTTTAATGTTTTTAAAATATCTTCATACAATTTGTTTTTAAATAAGCTAGGAGTTATACTCGTTTTTAAAATAACTTAATAAAATTTACCTTGAATATGGAACCAAAACCTCTCCCTCCAATCTTCTTGTTTTCATGAAAATTGTCCGTTGATTCTATGAGGACTTCTAAGTTGTAGAAAATTTTTTATGAAAATTGTCCGTTGATTCTATGAACGCTTCTAAGGTGTAGATAATTTGCTTCTTCTTGAACAGTGTCGATTATGAAAGAAAAAGGTGAATAAGAACAAACAAATTATAAGAACAAATTAAAGGTAAATCCAAATAACAAAAGATGAATAGCAAAAGGTAAACCCAAATAACAAATTATAATAACTTTTTACTAAATTAAAAAATGAAATATTTTAATTATCTTTACTTAAGACAATGTCCTTCACTGCGTTCAGAGGTTCAGTTTTTTGTATTTAAGGTTTTTAATGAGGGAAGAACGCACTAATAGTTAATACCGGACAGGTATTAGGGTAGTAAGAAACGTCTTAAATAACTCCACTGCTTTCCTTCTCGCCCTTTTACGCTACTAAATCATCGAAGCTCGAACTACCGGCATCGATTGCTACAGGTAAGATATGTCTAGCTGTTTTGCTTTGACAACACACGAGTAATTGATTGCTACACTTTGAGCTGAGGTTAGTTGGCATCAACCGTAACTTACATATACAGGTAACACATGTTAAGCTGTTTTGCTTTGACACTAATATCAACGTAATTATTATTTTTGCTTTGACAACTAATATGAACGTAATAGGGCAGCGACACAATTGTGGATGATTAAAGCCGATATGCATATTTCATTTCCAAACCCTAATTTTAGCAAATCCTAATTAGGGTTTGAAAGTGAAATAGACTTATCCTCGTTCATCAGCCACAAGTATGTGGCTGTGCTAGTCTATAATAAGACTATAATCATTTTTAGAAATAATATGACAGCACTATTTTCTTTTGGAAATAACTTTAGATACTTGTGGCTGTGCTAGTCTATAATAAGACTATAATCATTTTTAGAAATAAGATGACAGCACTATTTTCTTTTAGAAATAACTTTAGAGTACATGGATCCGTCGTACCCTTAAGTTTTCTTGAAACTACTTTTGGGATCCTGTATTCAATTTAGCTCCCAATTTTACAATGTGCAATGCAATCAAGACGACACATTCAAGATTGTTTGACAAACACAAATTCAAGAGTTTTAATTTTTGCATTGTGTAATGTAATGCAAGTCAAGGCATTCAACAGTTTAGGTAACCCAACAACACCAAAAGGAGTTTTAGAAAAGAAACCGAAGATGAACATAACAAACGCTTTGCAGCTCGAAAGTAGGAATTTTAGAGGTCCAAATTAGTCTGTTTTCGGCAAAAGAATTTCACTTTAAAGAAATGATATGTTGATGCTCCAAAATATTCACTTGCGGGACTACAAATGTTCTCTGATATACAATTAACATCTTCGGGAATGAGGACCAAAAATCTCACTAGTGCAAGGCATATTTCTACTAGTAATCTCCTCCTACCCAGAATGGACTAATTTGGGCCTCTGGAATTGCACGTGCAACCTATGTCCCTAAAGTCCTTTCGATTATCCAGAGGTGGTTTCTAGTTGTGTCCTAACTTTTAGTTAAGGGCTATTCCACCCTGCAACGTTTTTCGTCTTCTTCGTCACGAGAAGCTTCTGAAAACTATCAATTTTACGATAGGATGATTCATCGAGGAGAAAACTGCAAGGATCCTGCATATTGTGGATTCCGTGCCTGTTTTTGTGGCAGATATGTTCAATGTTTTGGCCCGAAGAACTCGGTCCAATTTCTAAGGATAGATGTACAATACTCGGTGTTTTTTTTTTTTAAGTGGATTTGCTATTACAAAAATTTGTCTTGGAGTCTTTGTTGTTGCTTCGTTTTTGGATTTAACGTGTGTTCTCATTGACATGGTTCGGTGGTCTCGTAGTTCTTCAATATTGTATTTACTTAAGTAATTTGTTCTAAGATGGAACATCTAACAATTATATGACAATTTACTGTGTCAATCCACCAGGATTTTATGCAAACAAAAAATAGATTACACACAGTTTCAAACCAACGTTCAATTCTATTCTCAATGCAGATAGAGCATAGTAATACCAAAGTACAATGTTGGAGCAAAATCATCATTCTTGTTTCTAGACATGCAATTATTAAGTTTTAATGATAACGACCCATAATGAAAGAAGTTTAATACTTAAGTCAATATGTTACAGTCATGAAAGAATGTATCAAGAACACACTTACACCCACACGTTCCAATAAAATATAATCTTCAACAAAACATTTGCTGACAATTAGTAGAAAATGAAGTTTAATACTTAAGTTAATATGTTACAGTCATGGAAGAATGTATCAACACCCACACGTTGCAATAAAATCTAATCTTCAACAAAGCATTTGCTGACAATTAGTAGAAAATGATGGTTTTGCAACAATAGGGCTTGTTTGAAACCAATTCGCTCACCTTTCTATTTTCCCACTCTTTTATCCCCTGTAGTTTCTCTTCCTCGTTACTTAATCGTTTTTTCTGACATGCAATTACTAAGTTTTAATGCTAACAACCCATAATGCAGAAGTTTAATACTTAAGTTAATATGTTACAGTCATGGAAGAATGTATCAAACACACACTTACACCCACAGGTTCCAATAAAATATAATCTTCAACAAAGCATTTGTTGACAATTAGTAGAAAATGAAGTTTAATACTTAAGTTAATATGTTACAGTCATGGAATAATGTATTAACACCCACACGTTGCAATAAAACCTAATCTTCAACAAAGCATTTGCTGGCAATTAGTAGAAAATGATGGTTTTGCAACAATGGGGGTTGTTTGAATCCAATTCGCGCTTACGAAAAATGTCCTCCGCCTTTCTATTTTCCCACTCTTTTATCCCCTATAGTTTCTCTTCCTCGTTACTTAATCATTTTTTTTCCGAAAATGCCTTACTGTGCGGGTTGGCAGATTCACGCGTTTCGACCGAGCGCTTCCCCTTTGTCTAAATTGGCTCTCTATTGTTCTGTGTCCTACAAGTAGCACCCAGAGTTCCACAATATACAAATTGACAGGAGGACTTGTGCGTTGGCTGGCTCAGAATTTCACTTCTATTTTTTCGTGACCTCCAAACAAAATTCAGAGCTCCACGATATACAGATTGACACACGGGCTCCAGCGTTGATGGGCTCAAGATTGTCATTCTTTACGGATGGAAAAGTGCTAAAACGAGCCACATATTACATTTGCGTCACATAAGTTATATTAAAGGACACAACATTTCCTCTATAGTTCTGTGTCCTACAAACAACACCCAAATTTCCGCACTATACAAATTGACAGCTGGACTTGCAGGCTGGATGGCTAAAAACATGACTCAGAGTTTCACAATATACATATTTACACACAAAGCATACAACCAAGAACCAAGTAAACTCGCGGATCGTATTCCTAGTCGCTATTTTATGTGCCCTCCACCTTCGCACTTCTTTCCAAGTGTTGCACACAACATTTCTATGATATTCATTTTGCACCGAACACTTCCGTCATTTACAATTCGACCCCATTTTCCACAATTTACCTTGTAATTACTTGGTATGGACTAAGCTAAGCTGCCACACAACCTTGTTTTATATTGTAATAGTTAAACCAAATTTTAAAAATCTACTCTAATATGAGTTTTGCCTTAATTTTTAATATAATATAATTTGTTTTTAAATATATTAAAAATACATGTACACCCACTCTATGTAACTTTATAATTTTATGGAAATGACTAATGTTACATAATATAATTTTTGGAAATAATTTTAAAATTAATAAGATCATAAAATTTAATATTATTAATTAGTTCTTATTTTATATTATAATAGTTAAATCAAATTATAAAACTTTACTCTAATATGAGTTTTGCCCTAATTTTTTAATATAATATAATTTTATTTTTAATATACTATACTTCTTTTTTTTTAAATAAACTAAGAGTATATGTACATCCACTCTATCTAACTTTATTAGAAAAATGAGTTTTGCCCTTTTAATACAATATAATTTGTTTTTAAATAAGCTAAGAGTACATGTACATCCACTTTATGTAATTTTTTTTTTATGAAAATGACTATTGTTACATAATATAACTTTTGAAAATGTGGTATGGAATGTAGTGTTAACTGTACTTTGTTTATAAATATTTTCAGAAATAAGAGAAGATCATTATTTTTTTTGGAAATAATTTTGAAGTATAAGTATTTATGTTACTCATTTTTGTTTAAATCTGTATAAAATAACTATTTTCTGTTGTTTAAATTGCATTTTTGAATGCATAAATAAATTCAGCCTGCTGAAAAAACAAAGTCACTTAACTATCCAAACTTAATCATTCAAATATGCAGCTCCATCTTTTATTTCTAACCAAATTTTGAGAAAAAACAAAAATATCACAGAAAAACTACAAAAGTTAGAACGTTTAGAATACCATATGCATTTTGGATATCGTGTATTGAATTACCTCTACAGACAGGAGTTTTTTGGGAAACAAAAATTCTGTATTTAATTTTGTTTCAATTTTTCCATTGTGTGATTTAATTCAAGTCAACGCATTCAATAGTTTTTCCTAAACACAAATTCTGTAACCCTAAATACCAAATTAACCGGTAACGAGTGGGTCACTACAACAACAATCATCTTTTTTCTTATGAATTGAGGAGGAAAAGTTGGCTCGATCAAATAATGCATTGAGGAAGGGAAAAATATGGTCGTTGTTTTTCAAAGATTTCTACGTACAGAAGCGATCAAAGAGCCCCACAAAATCCCTGGCAGCTTCCGTAGTGAAATCAGTGAAAATATTTCCTTCTTGTCACTCCATCTGTTAAAATCTGTAACACCCTGTTTGCCCCAGATTGTAAATATAACTGAACTAGCCAAGGACTATGGAAAAACTCATAAGTGTGAATATGTGATGTAATTGGACCTGCAGGA
>SNQJ01S0123082.1:32197-42395 GCA_010110895.2 Picea sitchensis | reverse complement strand
TGAATAGATTTATTATCATCGAACACAAGGGAAACCCCCCAATTAGCGACCAATAATTTGGATTGTTGGGTTCAAGGTTAACTACCAATGGTGAAAGTAGGACCAGGGTGCACGATAGGACTACAACTTCATGTAACTCTGAGACACACTAAAGGTATGGCCGACATGAAAAGTCAAGAGTTATAAGGAATGGACAACACAGGTTGATAGAAATCCTTTGAATAAGAGCATGAGATATGAAATACTCTGGCAGCATAAACTCAATGATGAAACTTTGTGATGCAGGAGGAACCAATCAAACTCTCCATAGGGACTAGAAGAGTAACCAATCGAGCGATTAAACTATAAGTAATGATCTCATCTTCCTAAGGTCATGCTAAACCCAAAATTTGATGACAAATGAACTCAAAAGTTTGTGCTATGTTCAAAGGCGGCACGAATGTTGCCAATATAAGATAATATTCTTTTTCCGCCCATTTTTTTTTCATAGTCAAATGAATGCTATGATACAGAGGAGGAAACAAGTGTCGCAAGTAAGAAACTAGTTCCAGTAGTGGAACATACCTATGCTCAATGCAAGGAGGTGCATGCAGGAGATGGACACTCAGGGGAATGTTTCCTCTTGGGTATAGGGTGTCAAGCTACAAAGGATATAAACAAGGCTCTGCTTGGTTGATGATGCAAACTACTGAGGTGATAGGCTTATAGAAAGCGAGAACCGACAATAGGCTCAATACTACAAGAAAGAGAATGAGATGCAATTACAACTTAACACCAAAGAATATCCTTTTTCGTAAATTTAGTCTACTTGGTTTGAAAAATGGGTAAACTTACACCAAATAGACGTCATTTTAAATCCAATTTATGAGTGTGAAAGAGACAAGTTCACTCGACAATATTTTCTCTTTTTGAGAGAGTCAGAAAGAGCTTAAACCAAACTCATTGGGAGTCCCTCTAGGTATAGGTCAACATGCTTATGAGTAAGAAATGATGTTCAAATGTAAAGTCATGTATTAGCTATAAGGGACTCACGGTCCTAAGGAAAAAAATATTTGCATGGGCACCGAATGTAGCAAAGGATCTAACTAGGGTACCCATGTTTGGTAACTCTCTACCATTCAATAACGACACTTCTAGTTGCAGAAAGAAGGTTTTGTGTCGCTACTAAATGGGTTCGTACCTAAGGCATATGAGTTGCAGTCATAGGATGATGCAAATGTGCATAATGGATTAATGACCTATCCTATATGTTGGTTACGAAAATACCTGTCCAAAGTTACGAATGGGTGACATGGCGCTAAAAACCAAAAGAATCCCTGGATAATACCACCAAAACCAACTCCATCCACTGTCGTATTAGTCCATTAGGAAATAATATTAGAAAAAACTATGCAAAGTGGGTAAATTTTTTCTATAAATAATAATAAAAAAAATTACTATACCATTTGTATTTTTTACCCAAATAGTGCATTTTGGACCAAATTGCCCCCGAATTTCAATTGTTGATAGCGGGGGCCACAAACAATGAAATCAACAATCGTCTGGACCAGGTAATTCATCTTGCTCCTCTCTTTATTTCTAGTGGATTAAAATTTTCAATTATGTTTCCTTTTTTGAGCATTTTATGGGCACAACCTAGAAACTAGGGTATACACGGGCTATACATCATTGGTTCGTGTATACGCATACCTATACACACATGTTTTCAAAACATATAGCGTATAAGAAACCCTATACATGACTGTGTAAAATGTAGCTCGGTACATGCCCGTGGATATGGTTTTTAAAATGTTACTAACTCAAAAAATGGTTTGAATCTTATAGGATGGTGTTAGAGAGAAAGAGAGCATGAAGAGGTGGATGCTGCAGTGGAGAGAGATCCAGGGGGGCATATGGATTTAAAAAGATGTGGGCTATACAATTTTTGGGCTCTCAAAGGTATGAGGGCTCAAGTGAGACTGCTCTAGTTGTTAGTGAACTACTAGGATCCAAATACTAAAACATTCAACCTTGATAGACAACCATCGAGGATTGAATTTGAGGACATATACTTCTTGACAGGATTTTCATGTCGGGGTGAGGTTCTCAACTTCAAATACCGGGGATCTGGGAGTGCAATGAACATAGAGGATTACATAGCCACTCATTGCATTGTAGGGACGGAGAAGGTAGGGAGCCAATTCCCGATTAGAGTGATCAACAATCTAAGCCTCAAGATTGTTGTCCTAGTTTTGACACAGATCACAGGGTTGGCCTATTTGCACCAGGAATCGAGGCCACTTATGTTCTATTCAGTTGGGTTCTTGCAACCCATGGTTTATGACTGGTGCACCTCACTACTGGCCAACATGAAGATCCAGTTGACATACTCCAAACTGGGTAGAAAGAGGAACTTTGGATTTGCGTCTATCCTGTGTAGTTTTTTCTTCGAGCGGGTTCCAAGCTTGGGCCCTAGAGTTAAGATTGCTCCACATGGACCTCGTGATCTAGCCATGGCATGGTGGAACGAGGTGATGAGGCGGCAGGGAGGTGGTAGGGTGCCAACACCCTACAATGATGAGTTTTTCTTTTGGTGGAGTCGGCAGGTGATGGCTCTGGAGGACTACCCTTATGTAGAGATTGACTTCAGAGAAGATCCAGACATGCCATTACCACCAGGTTCCACCTACAAAGACATACGTATGCCAAAATTTTTGAATATTTCATTTTTTTGTATTTTTTTATAAGAAAAAAAAATATTTTTGGATGATGTCAAGTACTAACTAAACATGTATGTGACGCAGACGTGGGTCCACGACGACCAGACGAAATTCCACGACATCGATGGAGGCACTGGGAGGATGAGCCAGCAGGAGGGGACGCTGATAGAGTGCTTCAAAACGTCCAGGGAAACCTGTCTCATTTGATGCAGAGGATTCCCATGGTTCAGGTAGAGGATCTGTTGGAGGCGATGCAACGATAGTTGGTAGGTGTGCCTCATGCTTGTATAGGACTCTTTCAGTGTCTCACAAAATCCATAGTATTCTATCATGACATACTTCTGGCACCACATGCATAGATGTCGTTATTTTTGTATGATCAGTTGTATATGTATTTTGAGGGTGCCAGCCCCAATTTTGTACTATAACACCATATTTTTTGGAGATATGAAATATATATAAAACCATTGATCTTTGACTTTAATTATATTACAATGTGTACATTGATAAAAGTGTTTTCTTTGCTTTATTTATGTGACAAATGCCAATCTAAAACAAAATTAACATATGCATCGGATACATAATTATAACTTCTAGGTATGTGATGATAAGTAATAAAATAAAAATGTCGTTCCAAAATTCGTACCCGTAAGAATCGTCAGAGTAGAGTAGGGTCTCGCACATGGTAACTGTCATTCAATTGACATACTACTAATTGGGAGTCTAGGTGAACTTCTAAAGAGTGAATACCATGTGAAATGGCATCACGCAAAAGTTCTAAATGACGTTATATTCGGCCACATTATTCATGGATGGCCCTAGGAAAACGCCACCTGAAGACACCAGTAGACCCTCGGGTGAGTAAATAACCCAAGCGGTGGAACCCAAGTTCTGTGTCTGACAACTGGCCCCATCTTTGAATCCTAAGTAGATCGAAGACTCCATTGACATATTCCAACCAAGGGAAAACTTGATAAGCAAGCTGAAGATAAAAAAGAGGGAAAAGATATATACACTAAAATACATTAGTATACAAAGAGTTACGCCCAATATTTTGGCTTAAGTGTAATATATTTTCAAGTAGAGCCCATTCCTGGGCTCAACCAACATATTCCCTTCATAATCTTCTAATTCATAAGATCCTTTTACTAAGACACATCACACAATATAGGGACTGTGCCACATGGGTTTAAACTTGCCTACCCCCAATGGTTCTTTGTCTTGGTCATATAGAAGGACTAAGACACCCTCAGCGTACTGTCGAGGATAGAGAAACTTATCATATTGGACCTTGACACGTCATTTATTCGCTTTGATAGTCGTGGAGGCGTCTTGACACTG
Source organism: Picea sitchensis (assembly GCA_010110895.2). Taxonomy (NCBI): domain Eukaryota; kingdom Viridiplantae; phylum Streptophyta; class Pinopsida; order Pinales; family Pinaceae; genus Picea; species Picea sitchensis. The sequence goes on along the minus strand of SNQJ01S0123082.1, from coordinate 38,355 downwards.
CTCGTCTAGACTCTCTAGGTGTACAAGGCATTGTTTGAGATTGGAAGTGTCAGGTAGGAGTGAAACTGCCAATCTAAGAGAAGGGATTTCATACAATAGGTATGATTGATTCCACACCGTGCACTAACTGGAAAGGACAAAAATCGGTGGAAGTTTTAACTGAGGTTTAATAAGCCCAAAGTGTTGGATAAAGCATGATATGGCAGTCAGATTTTCTCTAGCTGAAAGTTTTCTAAAAAATGGTCTTGAGAGACTTGTTTACGGCCTCTACTTGTCCATTTTCCTGGGGGTAGTAAGAGGAAGAATGGCCATGTCTAAACCCCGGTTTCAATGCTAATTCTTTCATCATTTCATTCTGAAAGTCACTGCCATGATCAATGACAATATCACTTGAGATTTCGAACCTGGCTATAATTTGATTGAACATGGAGAATGAAGTAGTCTTACCATCAGATTTAACTATAGGCATGGCCTCGTCCTAGTTATTAAAGTAGTATACGACCACGATAATGTGTTGATGCCCCCCAGCCGAAGTTGGGTTGCAATCCACAAAATCCACTCCCCACTTGGTGAAGGGATCGATGGAAACAAATAGATGTAGAGGGGATGGATGCAAGCACATCTTCTGAGTGAACACTTGGCAGGGGTGACGCTTCTTAACCACTTCGACACAGTCTTTAAAAACATACAACCTAAAATAATTGGCTCGCAAAATTTTCTAGGTTGTCACAAGGCCAGATAGATGACCACCACAAGCCCCACTACAGTAGTAGTTAATAACAGACTCGGCTTCTTCATTATTCAAGCAACGATGTAAGATAGTGTCTACTACTCGATGATACAAAGTGTCGCCGAAGATAAGGTAGTTCTTCGCTTGGTATTGTATACACCATTGGTCATCTCTCGAGAGATGCTGAGGGAACTTCAAAGTTTGAAGATAGAAAACAATATATCCATACCAGGGGTCTAATGAAAATACAAGGAAAATGTATTCATCCGCAAATGAATCAACATGAATAACATCCTCATCTAACCAAGGGAAGTCGGATATTAACTCTATAAAAACTAGTGATTTCTTGGATTTCGTAGAAGTGAAATCGAGATCAAATTCTTGTAAAATGACAATCCATTTATTGTATTTTACCCCTATGATACGTTGAGTAAGGACGTATTGAAACGTATTGACATCAACAACCAAAATAGTTTTTCAAAGAAATATATAGTGTCATAATCATTGAACTACGTGAACGACAGCCAAATCTAGCTTTTCAACATGAGAATATTTGAGTTCAGGGCCAACTAAGTTTCGACTAAGATAGTAAATTACGTGCTCATGGAGCTCGTCATCCTCCTAAACCAGCACCATACGAATCGTCTCTTCGGATGTGATGATATAAAGCAAGTAATCTCTATTGTAGTCAGGAGACTTCAGCAGAGGCATCGATACCAAGGATTTCTTCAAAGTATTAAAGGATTCCTGGGCTCTCTCATACCAGATAAAAGGAGTGTCTTTATTCAAGAGTTGCATGAAACCCTTAGTAATACTGGCATAGTTCACTATAAACCATCGTAAAAAATTTATCTTTCCCCTGTAAACCTTGAAGTTGACAAATAGTGCGCGGGGGAGGAAATCGAAGTATTGTCTCAACCTTTAACGGATCCACCATGATCCTAGTCTCAGAGACTAAAAATACTAGAAGTCGACCTGAACTAATGCAAAATATGCATTTATGAGGGTTCAAACAGATGCGGTAATGGAGACATCTTTCAAAAACTAGACAAAGTTGTGTAGGGTGATCCACTCTCTTATGGGAATGAGCAGCGAGATCGTCGAGATAAGCTTTGACTATATGCTTGAGATCGTGAAATGTGAAGGTCATAGATCGTTGGAAGGTTTCTCTGACATTATTAAGGCCGAAAGGAATTTTCCGGTATGAAAATGTACCCCAAGGACAAATAAATGTCATCTTATGTTGGTCCTCGGGCTTAATATGAATTTGGTTATACCCTAAAAATCTATCCATAAAAGAAAAAACTTCACTTCTTGCACATTCATCGAGAATCTGATCAATGAAGGGTGTCAGAAAGTTGTCTTTGGGACAAGCCTTATTCAGGTCACAAAAATCCATGCACACATGGATGTTTCCTTTATTTTTATTCATAGGAATGGGATTAGATACCCATTCAGTCAAGGGAACCGGGTAGATAAATCCATCGTTAAGCAATTTTTCTACCTTTTCCTTAATAGCAGGGGCCTTCCTAGAATTGATAGCTCTAAGTCATTTTCGAACGGGTTTAGCATCCGGGTAGGTTTTAAGCTCATGTTTGACAATTCAAGGGTCGATTACTGACATCTCTTCATATGACCAAGAAAATACATCGCAAAATTCTTTGAAGAGCTCGGTGTAGATCATAATTTCTTCCAATGAACAATCCGCACCGATGTATACATTTTCAATCTTTCCAAAGATACAACATATATCAATCGTGACAATAGGAGAGATACTCACCATGTTTCCTTCGACATATATGTTGTGTGTATCAAGTGGAACTATGGAGTGACCGACTATCTCACTTAAGGTAGATCTAAAATCATCTTGTTTGATTCTAGCAAGATCTGGGAGAAAATAAGAGCTATGGTGCATATCATCCCATGGCATGTCAGAACCATTCATGGCCTCTATGATTGCTTCATTAGAGGGTAAAGTATTATCAAGGAAATCACGTGAAGAAGACGATGAGGTGGCCCACACGGGCTCAAGAATAGGATCCTCCTCATCTGTCTACGAGGTAACAGGATCTGGATCGACGAAAGAGTCAAGAACAACTTGATACTCTATCTTTGCTGTCGATAGTGGCATATCCATTCCAGTATGTGACTAACCCTCACAAGGTGCAATCAATGAAGGTAGGTTCCAAGGATCGTTAAAATATGAAGTTTGAAAAGGAACGGACCTCATTGACGATGTCAACCTACTGGACATGGCGTAAATATGATTAACTAGTGCCATGAAGTCGAAGGTACCCATAAGGGATGAATACATTCTGACACCAATATTCTCAGTTGTCGACTGAGAATTGTCGATCACAGGGATCGACGGTCCAACCGATGCATTGGGTCTAGCATACACAAAGGACAACTGGTCGATTGTCACGATCTTCCCATCGTGAGGAAAGCAAAGAGTACGTAAGACAGATGATACGATTTCAGTCATAGCATAAGTCCAATTGCGTCCTAGTAACAAGTTATAGTTGAGGGGTGCATCAACCACCTCAACATCCACCTCCACCATCTTCCCACCTAACTAGACCGAGAAGGCAGGAAGAATACTATGAGGGACGAAATAATGACCATCAAAAGCAGTCAACATGGTCAAAGATTGAGGAAGGGTTGGAGAGTCGAGGGATTTCCAACAGACCAGAGACATCACACATGTTGCAGTGCCTTCATCAACAACAATACGTTTGATGGTATACTTTGAGTAACCCACGTGGATTTGGAAAGCCACATGGTAAGGAAAGCGAGGCTTCACATCTGTGATGTCAAACTTGATAACTTTTGAGCCACGAGGATCTAGAGCTCCTAACTCAGATAACAAGTCATTCCTATGTAAAGGACACGTCTGGAGTACCTCCATAACTGACATCGCACAATGGGTTTGACCTAGATCCTCAACAATAAAGTAATTTTAGGTGGCTCTAGCATTAGGATTGTAGGTAGAGAGCTTGAGTACTCCTTTTGGAATACGAGGCGGGGGCTCTGGTTTTTTTATCTGTAAAGGTATCTCTGGAGGAGGGGGAGACTCTAGACCATATATAGTCTATGAAGGACTGTAATCACGAGACCGAGTGGCTACATTAACCTCAGACTTAACCATATTGATGCATAGACAGTCACCATCTTGCGTGGGTGGATTTTGACTCCCACTCACCGCATTTATGGCATTCGAGGAGATCGAGGCCATGTGTTGATTATGTGGAAAAGGATTAGTCAGCACAATGGGTGAGCGAGATAAAATCCTCACAGCTTCGGCAATTTTAGGGCACAAGTGGGTAAGATGATCATCTGTACAAAGCTTGCAGGTAAACTTCACCTTCCACCTTTCTTTGATGCCCTCACCAACATTATTATTTGACTCCTCATTATTACCATTGTCCTTGGGTTTATTATTGTTCTTCCCACCCTTATGATTGTTACCATGTCCTTTCATTTTATTCCCTCCTGGTTGTTGGTTACCATTTGGGTTGGTCGACGATTTCACAGAATGTACATCCATTGAATGAGTGGTAGTGGAGGACACTGATGAAGATGGCCCTCCTACAGAATGGTTTAGAGAAAACTATTTCAACTGGCTTGTCACCAAGTCTGTAGATTTCACATCGACAAAGCCTACAATTCCATCGGCATGAGGCCTGAGCTTTTTTCTAGGGTCATAGTTTGACCTCGGTGCATCTGGAATAATATCGTATAACATCCCAGACTGAGCATATATAAGATATAATTGTTGGGCTTTAAAAATCGCTTCTTCCTCAGATGTAACCCTGGATGTAGAAACATCCTTTGAAATATAAGGTTGTAGAGAATTAAGGAACCACTCTAGTAGGAATTCTAGAGGTATGTAATCCTTGATCAACCTCTTCCATCTACATCGCTCTTGGATGTGATCCGAGATGTGGGTGGCTTTGTCCTGACGGAAGGCCATCAAAATTTCTATTCCAACATCATAATGAACTGGAAATTGGAAGTGGTTGAGGAAGACTAAAACCATCTGATTAAAGGTTTCATACATCCCCCCTGGTAGCTATATATACCATTTCACGGTGACCCCCATGAGCGTGCGTTGAAACAATATTAAATGAATAGAATCGTCGTTAAGGGAGTTCGAAAAGCACCAAAGGTGGAAAGTAATGGTGTGATCACCAGGATCCTCACCAGTCTTTCCTTTGAATTTCAAAATATCTGAAGGAAGCTTGGTGGGGATGGGGAGCCATGTCGTATCATGACGCACAGGCTCATTCATTAATCTAGACAAGTTTGGTAGATTGAGTTGGCCAGAATATGGAGATGGGGTTGCGATATCTGACCCCAAGCTCCCTGGAAATATTTTTTTTGGGGAATCACAACCCATCTAGGGTTATGGTATGCACCATGGCCCTGTCCGGGATTGTAAGACCCTCCTCCGAATTGATTCATGAAGGGTTGGTTGGGCACCATTCCAGTAGGAATGTTATGATGAGGGTTGTAAAAATTGTCGCCAGCCGGAGTGGCTCCAGGTTGGGGGTTTCCCAAGGTATGAAACTGACCTCCTCTGGGTGTGAATCTGGAGGATAAAGGGGGATTCATTATTCCAAAAGTGTTGGTCAGAATCGGTATAGAGGAGGTAGGTGTAAAGGAAAGAACATAAACAATAGCTTATATGCCAGGTTGACCACTCCATCCGGAAGCATTAGGACCAGGATTAGACCTGGGGTGAAAAGGAGGAAGGCCTCCAACTGTAGAAGTCATTTGTGGGATATGAGCACCACCAAAAAAAAATGGAGTATGTGAAGTAGCCATGCCCCCAAGTCCAATACTAGTATTTGGATTAGATGTTGGGATGGAGGATGAAAATTGTGATGTGAAGTTTGGCATACCATAAGAAAAAGGGCTAGAGGTCGTAGGGATGGACTAAACATTGTAGCCCGACAAGTGACAAAGGGACCCAAAAGGGTTCGTGGCTATAGGATGAGCATTCAGTATAGGATGGACAAGAGTGATGATAGGAACCTCCGACACTACAACCATTGTGGTTGAAGGTGTCGAAGGAGTGTCGTTAACTATAGTGGGTATGGGAGTTGAAGGAATCCCAGTATATTTCTGACTCAATTTAGTACTCATCCTTGTATGATCACAGGTTTAGTAATTGGAGGTGTGTGTAACACGTTTGATAACTTTACACCTTTTAGAAGGAAAAGACTCAAGATGCAGTGGTAATAGTAATAAGCGGCGAGATCTGTGGGAAGATGGTCTGGCTGCACAATGACTCAAGACTTGAGATATAAAAACAAATCCTAAGTCCGACTAGTAATCAAAGAGCACACCAAAATAAACAAAAGGCCAATATGCATACAAACAAGATAAAGTGGATGAAAGGGGCCTCCCTCCCTAAAGTAGGTAT
>SNQJ01S0123081.1:0-26790 GCA_010110895.2 Picea sitchensis | reverse complement strand
CAACAGGAAAAACAAATCACAATAGACCCCAAAAACAAGATGACCTCAATCAATCAAAGAACCCTCAGAAACCAACATTGCCTTGTAACCATCCACTTTGGGTCACGTTGCTCTTAACACATTAGGAAAACTATGGAGGGTCATAGAAGCCTTCCTTGAGGCATGCCACACAACACAGAGGTACAACAGAGGTCACAAGAGGTAGAGGCAAGTTGACAGTGCCAAGGTTAGGCTATGAAAGGGTCAAGGCAGCCACAACAAGGCTACCAAGGGGAAGCTACAGGCTGACAGCACCAAGGATATGTTGCAGTAGGGTCAAGGCTATCGAGGGGAAGCTACAGGCTAAAAACACCAAGGATAGGTTGTGGCAGGGTCAAGGCATCCATGGAAAGGCTACCGAGGGGAAACTACAGGCTGACAGTGCCAAGGTTAGGTTGCGGCAGGGTCAAGGTCACCACAACAAGGCTATCGAGGGGAAGCGATAGGCTGACAACACCAAGGATAGGTTGCGGTAGGGTCAAGGTTGCCGAGGGGCAGCTACATGGTGAAAACACCAAGGATAGGCTGCGACATGGTCAAGGAAGCCATGACAAGGCTGCCGAGGGGAAACTACAGGCTGACAGTGCCAAGGATAGGCTACGACAGGGTCAAGGTAGCCACGACAAGGATGTCGATGGGCAGCTACAGGATGAAAATGTCAAGGATAGGCTGTGGTAGGATCAAGGCTATCGAGGGGTAGATACAAGCTGACAGTGCCAAGGATAGGCTACGACAGGGTCAAGGGAGCTAGAACAAGGTTGTCGAGGGGAAACTACAGGCTGACAGTGCCAAGGATAGGCTGCAACAGTGTTAAGGCATCCACAACAAGGCTGTCGAGGGGCAGCTATAGGATGACAACACAAAGGATAGGCTGCAATAGGGTCAAGGCAGCCACGACAAGGCTGTCGAGGGGTAGATACAAGATGAGAATGCCAAGGATAGGCTACAACCAACACATAAGAGGGGGAACCTATCCACAATAAGGGTGACCAAGATATACAAGTCAACAAGAGGGGCTTAACCAATCACAAGATAACAACATAAAGGGTCATCTCTTTGTCAAAAGGTCGAATCATAATGTGGGGGTGTCATCCTCGTACAAAGCGGGTTTCCACACTTTGTTGTGGGATTATACCTTCTATTCTAATCCAAGGGTCAAATGGTCAAAGGCAAAGAAAAATAACACTATCTACTAGATAATATGCATTAAAAATATTCAAAAAATGTCACGAAAAAGTAAATTTATCAAGAACGCGTTGAAAGGCAAAGAGAAAAAAAGGTATGCAAGACCTTAATATTGACAAGCATATGTGAATTTTTTTTATTATAAATGATCGGTATTATAATATTATACATCAGTACTAGGTTTTTTTTTTTCTTTGCACAACTTGCTACTAATTTCCTAAGTATTTCATCGATATCTATGTCATCTTCTTTTATCGCGTGCTCTTCTGTTGTTGATTTTCCTTGCATTCTTGCATGCATTGCATTCCTTGTCACATACTCACATCGTTGAGGCATCAGATGCGGGTCATCGCCTACAATGAAAAAAAATATTAAATTTATAGGGCAAGTTATTGAATGTGATTGATTTAGTACATTAATAAGAAAAAATACGATTGGAATGTAATAATTTACCTGCCCTGTGCTCCTCTTCTATTAGAGGATCTCGATGTATGACATGCAACTCTACCACTGAAACCACAAAATTTATAAGTAGACAATCATAATTGAATTAGTAAAAAGCAAAAATAGAATCACAAAATTCATAAGTACGAAATTATTAAGTTATATATGATTAATATACAGCCATATTGCCATCGTGGCTCTCATGTGCAGTGACATCATGGGGATGCATTGACCCAATTATATTAGGATCAGGTTGCACCTCACTTTCAGGAGGCTACACCTCACTGTTAGGAGGCTGCACCTCACTTTCATGGGGCTGCACAGAAGCACCATATTGTGGTTGCTCTCTACTATCAACAAATTGTTCTGCAGTACTATTGATGGGCTCGGTAATATAGCCACTCCCCTGCTATGAATAACAGATCAACATATAAAATTATTGGACGATATCAAATGAGAATATAAATAATAGGGCAACATATAAAATTATTGGACTATATCAAATGAGAATGTATTTTAAAGGTAATGAAATCGTGTTAGTGTGGTTAGATTTTTATAATATAACATCTCATGCAATTGACCGTGATTCTTACGATTGTCCCAAGATTTTTTGGTTATCAATAACAATTTGGTATCCATACTTGTAACCAATATGGAGGTCTTTCGTAGTGTCTTTGGTACCAAAATCATCCCCCTACATTGCATAAGAGTATTGTTTTTTGTTATTGGTTGCCCCATGAATTACCGTAAACCTGGAAGGCGATATAACTAACAATATTGTTAAGATGTTTGATTACTTACACTTCGTGCCTGTAACTTCAAATAGTCACCTTGGCCTAGTCTATGTTGGCCATGTTTCTCAATCCTTGCCTTGGTGGCTTTTGAAGTGTCTGTTGGAAATAATTTAAAGCAACTAAGAGGAGGGGGGTGAATCATTGTTTATGAGCTTTAAACAATATTATAACTTTGAAAATTATTAATCTTCCTTCAAGTGATCATCAACAACATAAAACATATGTACAGTAAAAAATAAAGACCATCAATCACACAAAGTAAAATACGAGACAGATTTTCACTAGGAAACCTATAAAGGGAGAAAAACCTCTTCTTCTTCGGTACGATAGGCGCTCTTTTTGCACTGCGATATCTTTTACAATTGAGCACAAACTCAATGAGGTTGCTACCTCCTCGTTTACAACCGGCAACTTGTTTGAGTCTAACTCTTCAAGCTTTCTAGCACCTAATTAGAAGGGAAGCACTAACTTCCTCGAAAGTATTCCAGCACTAACCGGATGGAAGCACCAACTTCCTAAATGTGTTCCGGAAGCACCAACCGGATGGAAGCACTAACTCAGCCATATTGCTCCAACTTATAAGGGTCAGAACAATTTGTTCTCCGCACCAATTTCGCCAATTCTTTGTTTCTTCCTCATTTGAACTGTGATGGAAGCAATTAACTTCCTATGTTCAAGCTCCTACTTGAACCTCTCAGGACAACAAGATTCTCCCAAGCACCTCCCAACCTCCCTTTAAATAGCAAATAATGAATATAGACAACTTATAAATAAATCATATTTCACCACTTTTCTATATCCGATCTTCAACAACCCTGTTCTAAAATTCTTCTTCAGTTTGTTTTAGCGTCTTACTCTCAAGATCAACTTTTTCCGCTTCATTTTGCTCTACTGCTTCGTCATGATTTTCCTCTCGCTTCTTCTCTCCATTTCATCTCTCGATACACATTTTATCGCACTCTTACATTATACCAATCGCTCATTTTCATTTTCTTCATTTTTATTCATTTTCTCTTTAGAATAACAATCCAACACAGTCTGTTTCCACTTCTCTTATACAATTGAACAGACGATTCAACTTCCCATCTCCTTCGACAAGAACAATGACTATTGTCCCTGTAACTGAAATGTTAACAAATTTTCCATCATGAGTCCATTTCACTTAACATATTCGTAATAGAGGAGTTAACTTCAAGAAAGAACTGGTGAATTCTCCTCGATAACAATCAAGGTTTATCTGCATTGTTGGATAATCTTTATTGTTCTTGCCTTTTAAACCTCGAAGATTTCGGCATTTTGCCTGCGTCTCACACACTTTCACATCGGGCGATCTCGAAACTCAAAATGGACTTTATTCCTGACTCTTCTCTTCCCGCGATTCAAGGGTCAGGACCATGTTCTATGAAGGCGCTTTCGGATTTTCGCATATCGTGAAATCAGAAGTCTTGATGTTCAAAATTGTTTTCAATACCAAAACCCGATCCATAAAATTTTCAGATAAAATCGGATCAACGCATCCGGTGATTCTATTTAGATCCGACGGCCATTACGCCTAGAATTCACTCATCGCGAACGGAATCCTTGATGCACTTTGTTTCTTTCTTTTGGGAGCTAATATTCGCTAAACTCCTCGACATGGATAGATCACCAGCTTTGAGTTTTGATCTTGCTCAACGGTTGGCGATTGAATCAAATATCAAGCATTTCACGATTTCGTAGTTCTTGTTGTTATGGATTGACATTTGTGTCCCGGATCCCCGATTTTCCAATGAAGCCAACTATTGAGCTTCTCCTGGTGGCGCCCGATCGCTTCCATGCGTCCTTCCAAATGGACGGTACCGATTATGTCGAGATTTCGAGACTTTTGATGTCCCAACTCTTTCGACCTCAGGAATCCTGATTTTCTGAGTGTCGATATCTCGATGCCTGTTGGGACTTCTTTCCTCTTGTTCATGGGGACTTATCCTCCATGAAACTTCCATTGCATCCGACGCTTGTCGGCAACTCGCCCGATCCATCGGCTCAGATCCTCCTATAAGGATCAGAAACTATACCAGGATTCATTTCTTATTCAATGTGGTTATGATTGAACCGTGATATTGTTTCCATCTGTCTGATACTAACCCATGAATGACAACAACCATTTCTTCAGAACTTGCCATCAATGACAACAACTATCAACACGCATTCACCGCTTGTTCAATATTTTCCAACACCCCTTTGGCATTGATGGTAACACTTTGGTATTCGGGATAAATTTTAGACTCGACGCTTCCAGATTTTAATTCGACCGCTCGAACTCCTCTCAAGATTCTGGACTACCTCTAAGATTTGGTCGCTTCGATTCTGGACTGGACTTCTCCGATTCGCCATCGCACTGAATTGCTCCCTAAACATTTTGAAAACTCACTTTTCTCCTCGACATCAATGTCAAAGAAGAACATTCTTCCACTGATCTTGTTGCAAAACATACTCTCCTTGTCAACTATAAGCATCTTGTAAATACACTAGATATTCAATAAGCACTCCCCACTAGGTGAACATATTAGAGACAAGAAATCATAACCCCAATCTTCCATTTTAAGATATCCAGGGGTTGTTTCACGGTTTAGTAAAGATATCAATTATATTCCCGAGAAGGTATATAATTCAATGTAACAATTCATTTGATACTTGTTCTGTGAGAAAATGATACTTGATTGGAATATGCTTTAGTCTTGAATGAATGAACAAGACTTTGGAGACACTAATGGCACTTGTGTTATCACAATGAATTGAATAGGATCAATGTAAGTTACCGATCCGCAAGAGTTTGTATCATCCATAAGATTTGTGCCAAGCAGCAAACAACAATGTATTCATCAGAGTGATACAATGAGATGGATCCTTGCTTCTTTACTAAGCCATGCACTAATGATTCACCCAAAATAATGCTCCTCCACCGTCCTTTTCTCTCATCAATAATAATTTGCCTGGGCCTCAGATCTCTAATAAGGTTTAATCGAAATTTTGATTTAGGATACCACACCTATAGGTCATTGTTCCGCTCTGCTATTTAAATATCCTTTTGATGCCTACCAAATGACTTTGTTTAGGGAGGCACTGAAAATGACCTACTATTCCAACAACTTGCATTATATCGTGACGGGATGTTGTGATGTATGTATTGACTGCTTATCATTGAACGATATGTCCTTGGATCAACATCAGTGAGACATCATCTTTGCTCAGTGCTTGTAACCAACCACCATAGGTGTACCGGACCGTGAGAGGAATATGTCATCCTAAATTTCTTTAATATCTCTTTCAAATATTTTCTTGGAGAAATAAAATTCTCTAGCAGTAGAGCTTTGTTTTTACTTGTAAGCCAAGAAAAAATATGACAGCTTCTCCTATCATGGAGATTTCAAATTATGTTTTCATAGAATTAGAAAACAACTGGATAGATGATTATACAACCAAAAATAATATCATCTACATAAACCAAAACAACTTGTAAATCATCACCTTCAGACTTAAATGAAGGTTATTGTCAATACCTTTCTTTAACCCTTTTTCTTGTAGAAATTTGTCCAAATTTATAATACCAAGCCCTTGGTGCTTTTTAGTCCATATAAGGCCTTCTTCTACTTACATAAACATAATTAGAGTCATTTATCAATGAGAATCCTTCCTGTTGTTCTTCCATATACACTTCTTCCTCTAGATTTCCATTAAGGAATGTCAATTTAACATCCATCCTGATAAACTTTGAAGTTCTTATGACAGAATAAGCAAGAAACATTCTGAAACTTTTGCACCAATGGCAATATTGGTGCAAAGGTTTCATCAAAGTCCTAACCTTCAATTTGTGCATATCCCTTGTATGCACTAATCCGCTTTTCTTTGTTTCTAATAACTTGTCCTTTTTCACTCATTTTATTCTTGAAACACCCATTTAGAACCTATTACATCTTATTTTCAGTTCAGGGACAAGCTCCCAAGTATTTGTCTTCTCTCATTCTGATCCATCTCTTCATTCATTGTTCTTAATCAACTTTCCTTCTGACTAGATTCCCTCAAAATTTGTAGGTTCAAATATAGTGACAAAAAGGCAACATGAGATTGTTCTGTTCCCTTAATCAATTTCCTTCTAGTCTCAACTCCTTCATTTATATCCCCAATTATCCGATTTTCAGGATGATTCTTCGGATACCTTTTCGTAGGAGGATTTTCTTCTTCTGCTGGACTTGTACTGCTTGAGTGTTCACATCTTCATCGGATCTAGCCTCTTCTCTTTCTGACCCTTCGACATGTTCATCTTCATCTTCAACTCAGACTGCTCTGGTTCATCATCGCTATATTCTCGACCGGAATTTCTTCTATCAACTTTACATCTAAGGGCCAACTAGTTTATGCTCTTTTTATTGTAGGACTGCACTTTTACTGCTTTGTAGCATAGCCCAAGAAAATACCTTTATCATCCTCGTCATATTTGCCAATATTTTTCATCATTGTTCTGATATAACATGTGCTCCCTGGAAAAACTCTAAAATGTTTGATTGAAGGTGTCTTCCAAACCAAAGTTCATAAGGGGTCTTGTCATGTGGTCCTAGATGAGCTTTGTTAAGGACATGAACAGCTGTATGAATTTCTTCCACCAAATATGTTCCGTGAGGTGTTCCTTTCATTCATCATTGATCTTGCCATTTGTCAGTATCTAACTTATTTCTCTTGTCTTCTCAACAACTCCATTTTGTTGTGGAGTCTTGGAATTGTGTACTCTCTTTGATCCCATTTTATCACAAAATTATTTAAAGTTTCCGTGAATCAACTCTCCTCCTCTATCGACCTTACTACCTTTTAACCTTTTTCCCTTTTGATTCTCAACAAAGCCTTAAACACTTTGAATTTTTCAAGTGTTTTATTTTTCTTTTCAAAAGAAACTCCAAGTTAGTCTAGAATAGTCATCAATAATCAACATAAAGTAATTTTATTTTCTTGCATCTTCTTTTCTCTGATGGTCCACATGTAGATCCATGTGTACTAACTGAGAGGTTTTTCCGTTGAAGGAAAGTTTTTGATTTGAATTGAGTGCGCGTAATCTTTCCTATCCCATAACGCTTTATAGATAGAGCTTCATATGGCTTGATATCTTTGGAAGATATTTTATTTCCCCATTGTTTTTGAGCTTGAATATGTGATCAAAATTTAGGTGACTTCAAGTCTCCTATGCCACGTACCTAACTTTCTTCATCATATTTTCTTAAGCTGCATTCTTTCTTCTTCTTCTTCTTCTTTAAACATAGACATTGTTTATTCTTATACCTTTTGGTAACCAGCTTCACTAATCCACACAGATTTGATTTTACAATTTTTAGAGGTAAAACAACTTCACATCCTCTATCACAAGTGTGTTATGTTTAAAATTATCTACAAGCAACACATCTTGAGCTTTTCTTTTCCTCTTACTCAAACTTTTTACAATTCCTTTTACCTTTCACCTTCCTCGTGCATCATTTCCAAAAGTTACATTCCCCATTTGTTATCACTTAGAGTTAGAAACTTACTGTCTCCATCATGTTTGGAGCATCCACTATCAATATATACTAGATTCATTTTATTTTGGGTTGATAGTGCTAGTCCACATTTGTCATCTACTTTCTTCTTCCAAACTTTGATATTTTCAACAATTCCTCGGATCTGGTTATATTTCTTTAAATGAAATTTTGTTGCCTTATGTCCATAACTATGACAGATGTAGCATTCTCGTTCACTGAATAAAAGATCATAACGCTTGTTGTGTCATAATTGTTGTTGTGTTTCTACTGTGTCCTTCTTCCAGACATCACATGATTCATAACTTGTGATTGTGTGTTGCCTTCGGTTAGTTGTCTCAATCTTTTTGTGGTAGATAGTTATTCTATTGAGCATCTTGATTGTTCATATCTAAATCTTAGAGAACAATTTAAAGCTTTGTGTCCAAATTAGAGCAAAGAAACAATAACCATAGAAGAAATTTATCGACCTCCTCAAAGAAAACAAAATTTTTCAAGGTACAAAAATTTCTTCTATGCCGATAAACTTTTATGGTCTACAAATTTTGTTCTCAGGGTTTTACTTTCATTCCATCTTGATTGATTTTCTTTCTTTGTTTCTCTCGCAGTAGTGATCAAGGTCAATGTTTGAGGATTTAACAAACTTGATAGATTATGTGTTACTTGGATGATCCCTACTTGATCCTTCTTCATATCCTGCTAAATCCATCTTTTAGCTTTGAATTTCTTTTGTTGATTTAGAATGAGATTAATTTTCCTGATGCTTTTATACTTGGCAGATTTTGATGATACAACCCTTTGAATTTCTCCATTTCTTTCTAGTTTTCTACTATTTTCTTCCGTGATTCACACCCCAGTTTCTTCTCCCATGCTTGTTGTTTCAAGATGTCTTATTCGCCTCTTCTAATTCCACTTTCACAGAGAAAATTCTTCATCAAGCCTTTTACTCACTTTTCAAACCGTATTAACATTTGTTTTAGCTCGCTTTTAGATCCAAATAGCTCATCAATTTCTTTCCCAAGCAGAATCGATTTAGTTATCCTTCCAAATCCACCATAGATTATTCCTCATTATCATCACTACATGTGCTTTTTATTATCAAGGATCTTTTTCCATAAGTACTAAGTCATTTGTTTTATCTTCAATAGAAGAGACACTATCTAAGTAAGTCTTCCCGAGGAATTGCCGCCATTTGCAACCAAATCCTTTTCTTCTTATTTATTTCTTGTACTTGTACTTCTTTTCATCAATGTAGTTCTCGGGTCCTTTTTCTGATGGGGACACTTAGGATGCAAAATGACCTATCTTTTACCACAAAGTAGCATTTGAAGCGGCAATCTCCCTTGATATTTTCCCCGATCCTTTCTTTAACCTTCTCTACAAATTTGGCCTCAATGTCATCAAATTCCTTGAATCAAGATTCTTGTCTTCTTTAAAAGATGCTTCTAATATCGATTTATCTTTGCTAATTCTCATTCTATATGCAGCTAGGAGTTCCTAGGAGTTGATCAATGACGTGAGTTTTAAGATCATTCAATTCTTCTATTGTGACTTTTTGATTAAATTTATCGCCTTAGATCTTTTAAAATCTTCTAAACTAAGAGTGAGTCATCAACCTCCTCACCAAGAACCTTCATGGAATTTATGTCTTTTCAACTCTTAGAAAAATACTTGCTAATTGTTTCATCTTCTATTCATCTTTAGTTGTTCAAATTTTCAATCAGATGTTTGAAGTTTGGCCTCTTTTACTTCTCTCATTTCCCTTTCCACTTTGTGCCAATAAGTTTATCCTACTGCTTTGGCAGACAAGATGCATCACCTTTACAAACTCGCTTCGCCACAAGTCCATTCAAGATAGCATTCATCCCTCTGATGAACTGACCTGTTTGTATTATCCAAATTTCTACTACATCCTTACATCAGCGCCCAACGCCATTAAATATGTTCTCATTCTAATATTCCTGTATGGTGTTTTTTTCCATCAAATAGAGGGGGATTAGAGGTTGAATTCCCTTCAAGGACTTGTCATGTTTAAGCTTACGCATCTACCTTTGAATAAAGTAACCTGCTTTGACACCAATTGTTGGAAAATACTAAAGAATCGAGGGGTGAATCAAGCCATTTATGAGCTTTTTAAACAATATTATAACTTTTGAAAATTATTAATATTCCTTCAAGTGATCATCAACAACATACAAAATATGTACAGTAAAAAGTAAAACTCACAGCTACACATAAAGTACACACAGAGACAGATTTCAAGGAGGAAACCCATAAAGGAGAAACCTCTTCTTCTTCGAATGATGTTTTGCGCTTCCTTGCATATCATTTACAATTGAGCACCAAATCAATGAGGTTGCTACCTTTGCTTTATAAACTGCAACTTGTTTCGGAGAGTCTAACCGTTTCTAGCACCACCTTTTAGAAGGAAATAATTAACTCCCTGAAAGTATCAAAGAATAACCGATGGAAGCACCAACTTCTCCTAAATGTTCTGGAAGACCAACCGATGGAAGTACCAACTTCCAGCTACACAGTCTCCAACCTATATAATAGAGAACACTTGTTTCCCCTTGCAGCACCACCTCACAATTTTTTCTGGTTGCAACTAGATGGAAGCAACAACTTCCTATGTTCAAGCTCCTACTTAAACCTCTGAGGACAACAAAGTTCTCCCAAGCACCTCCCAACCTCCTTTAAATAGCAAATAATGAATACATAGACAACTTATGCAAATAAATCACTTCTTACCGCCTTTTTCTATATCTCGATCTTCAACAACCCGTTTTAAAAATTCTTCTTCTTTTCATGCTTGTTTATGTGTCTACTCCGTGATCAACTTTTTCTCGCTTTCATTTTGCTCTTACTGCTCTCGCCTCATATTTTTCTCTCGCTTCTCCATTTCATCTCTCGATACACATTTTATCAATTTCATATTATACCACTGCTCATTCTTATTGTTCTTATCGGGTTATTCATTTTCTTGTAATAACAACCTATTACCGTTTTAACTTCTTTTATACACTCTGCCTTGACTGTTCCACTTCCCATCTCCTTCGCAAGAACAATGACAATGTCCTCAGAATCAAACGCACAAATTTTCCATCATGAGTCCATTTCACTTAACATATCTGTAATAGAGGAGTTAATCAGTAAGAAAGAATCCAGAATCTCTCCTATCACAATCAAGGTTTATCTGCATTGTTGGATAATCTTTATTGTTCTTTCCTTTTAAATCAGGTTTCGCCATTCGACATTTTGCCCAAGGTCTTGACACTTTCACATCAGCGATCTCCAAAACCGGGAATGGACTCTTTATTCTTTACTCCTTTCTCTTCCCATGACTAAGGGTCGCGGACCAAGGTTTTATGTGGAAGAGTGCCGCTGACAAGATATCGCTAAATCGAAGTCTTGATGTTCAAAATTTTGCTGGACAATTTCAAAACCCGACCGAATAGATAGAAATCGATCAATCCGCATTTCTATTTAGATCTCGACGCGTCATATTAAGCATCTGAATTCACTCCATCGCAGTCCTAACTTGTTGCACTTGTTTCTTTTTCCTTTGGAGTTCGCACTGCGGAAACTCCGGCACGATAGATCAACTGTCTAAGTTTGATCTTGGCTCAACGGCTACAATTTAATCGCAATATCGCTGCTTCGTGATTTTGGAGTTATTGTTGTTAAGTGGATTGGACATTTCAAAGCCCCGATCCTCGATTTTCCTGGTTACGAAGCCTCCTGTTGAGCTTCTTCTGGTGGTGCCCGATTGCTGCCATGCTTCCTTCCAAATGGACGGTCCCACTTATGTTCTCGATTAGACTTTTGTTGTCGAATGTACACTAATTCCTCGAACTCCTATTTCCTGATGGTCGATATCCCAATGCCTATTGGGACTTCTCTCCTCTTGTTCACGGGGACTTATCCTCCATGTAACTTCCACAGATACAATGACGGTGACTCCGCTCCATCTCTACGATCCTTCTTCTTCTCGACAAGGACTGTAAACTATTGTCCAGATTCATTTTGGATTCACTGGTTACGATTGAACCATGATCATGTTGCCATCTGTTTGATACTAACCCATCAATGACAACAACCATTCATTGTCTACAAATTTGCCATCAATGATAACAACTATCAACACGCATTCGCCGCTTGTTCAATATTCTACAAGGTCATGAAGCCTCTCAAAAATCCCTCAAGTATGTTATATACCGCAATTGTATTTAAAAAATAAAGAAAGCTAAAAGTATTGAATTCAAATTGTAAATTACCTTCCTGGACCAGGTGGATTTCTTCCTTCTTTCTCAATCTTCTCCTTTGTGTCCTCAATGAACGCCTTCCATTCTCTCTCAAGAATAACGGGTGGATTCTCATACCTAGGGTTCTTTTACAAGTTAACCCTATACATGTCATGTATATATTTTAAATATAGGCCCACCGCTTTGGAGACCTCGCTTTTGTTGAAGGTATCTACCCCAAAAATACGTTCAAAGTAGTCTAAGATTTCTTTTTGAGGTGAATACTCTAAGAATTACACCTCGTGTGTAACGTGGGACCAAAAATTTCCAACGAATGGTCATGCAAGTGTTTATAAATCAAGTTGTTTCCCTACATGAAAAAATAAAGGATCATTAATTAGAAAATAATAATAATAAAAAAAAAAAAAAAAAAAAAAAAAAAAAAAAAAAAAAAAAATGGTTAAAACAATTAAAAACAGCTGGAATTTTTATTGTATTTATTGGAACTCCTTTCTCATTCACCAAAAGTGCATGAAATTGTTCCAATGCTGGAAACGCGTGACGATCCAAGAAATGAACTAACAGTGTCATCACTACCATTTCCATCATTATCTTCAGGGCTCTGCCACCTCTGGTTGAAGGGGTATGTCATGCTCACTGTCCTCAGCTATAGGTGTGGACCTAGTTTGAGGATGGCTGGGATCAATCACAGGTGGAGTGCTAAATAGCCTAACCGGTATATGTTGGCTCATATCGGATGGACGCTAGGTACTTATGCAACATGACTACTTTCACTAACATCTAATGCCAGGAGCCGAACAATTGAGCCAAAAATCCATATAAGAAAGAAAAGATTTTTTATTACAAAATGTAAAAGTTATAAACATGAAACATTCAGAATTGAACTTACAACCAAAAAAAAATCACTTTAATATATGGTTATACATTTTATATTTTTGAAGGTCTTTCCTTCAACCGGCTTTATCCTTGCTTACAATCAAGTGAAGGATTTCTCTGTTCTTTTTTTATGATGATTTTGTTGATTGTTACCATTATGTTGGGGGTCATCCAACAAGTCGTCATCAACCCAATCATCACAACCACGGTCTGTGGACTACATATTTCAAGAAAGAAAAGTTATTTTCAATTATATAAACAAATAAATAATAAATTTCATATTAAATGTAATTCAGAACTGTTAATCATATGCCTGTTCTGGGGAGGTTGGAGATTTTCCATGATCATCTCGCCAAGAATTAGTGTTAGAAATCCATATCAAATGAAATGACTCATGCAAACTCATAGAATATGATGTGCATTATAGTGAAGTGAATTGCCTGTAATTTACCTATTTTGAGGGTCGACTGGTGTTTTCATGATCATCCTACTAAGAATTAGGTGTTAGAAATCTATAACAAATGAAATGATCATGAAAATACTAAGAGTATGATGTGCATAATATGGGGGTGTTAGAAATCTATAACAAATAAAATATCATGAACAACGATAAATTTACAAACAATGGGAATACAAATTTACAAACCGCACTACATCACATCATGATAAGTAAACATAATAGATTTCAAATTACCTCCCCCATAATAGAAATGTATGTTAGCGATATTTTGTCCTGGGACGAGGAAATAAAACCAGTATGAGTCCCTAACTCTGTAATTGTCAGGGACCAGTTTCATCCAAAAGGACGCGTAAGGTGGGGAGATCAGCCAAGTAGTAGGAGGAGGATCCCGACACCAAGAATATATAAATACTAAGTCGCATGTAGAGGATGTGTGGAAAGATTTCGAAGCCTGAGAAGGGTCATGATGTCAATGGCCATGTTTCATCAGTGGGATCGGGGAATCAGTGGAATCCTGAGGATCGCGGAACATTGACCTCGCGAACCCCTCAAATCCTTTGATGGAAGGTACCATGAAAGCATGTGGTAGCTTTGTCATTTGGACCTTCAGAGCATATCTAGATGGCTAACCCATGCATGCGCTCATAGGAGAATCGGTGATTGGGAATTCAAAGGGTCAATAACTCTTGATGGAAATAGGAATGGAAACCCCACCCCTCGACATACGTAGTCAGGGATAATTTTGGTGAGGTCAAGGTCGTGAAGATTGGAAAGGACCTCGTTGATCGGGTTTTTGTTGTAAAGCAAAGGTTTTAAGGAATTCAAGGAGCCACTTTGGCTCGCCAGGAAAAGGATATGAGGTATATGGAAGCTCTCGTGATCACTCATTTATTGCAGAGTATTGAGGTTCCGGCCAGATTTTACCCAAGAGGGTCCCTTTGTACCGATTCTCTGTAGAAAGGTCACATCGAGTCTTCAATTCGCCAAGAGAGCCTGAGCATGCTAATTCAAACATTAAAAGAGGCTCATCTACCCCATGGCGCGAGACATGCTGAATTGAAGAAGCATACGACATGAGTCCAGAGGACAGATTTGATTAAGGAAACGACTCCCCCATTAAAAGTCCTGAGATACAAGTGTTTTCTGTGGATTTTGGCTGAAGCATATGGTGGAAATTTACATTTTGTAATCCATCGATGAAGTTGAGCAGACTTCCCATTGTAATGCTGAGCAACTATTTCAGCTTCCACTATGTATATGTATAAGAGATTTCTTGTTTACATCGCATTGCCTTTTCTTACCCCGCCTAGTTTTTCATCTTATGCTAGGAAGTTCGAGATTGACTGAGTCATGCCTAATTGTTGTATGATAAAATGATTTATCGTGGCATTATTGTATTTTTCGGTGCTCATTCAAATGCAAGAAGTCCTTGTGTTGGGATGCTTTATTCTACATTCTGTTAGGAACTTGCTGTTATAAACATACCTTCGCACTTTCCATAAGTCATTGCTCACCTTTTACTACCATCGTCTAAAATTCTATAAGACTCACTGCCATGCATGCCCGGCTCCTGCTTTTCGAAAGTTGGAACATCATCGTTTCTCATTTTCCTTTCATTTGATCACCTATCTATGAACAATCGTGACACAAAAACTGATATGCCGCTTCCGCTTCCCATAGTAATCCAGAGTGACTTCCGTCGCTAATATGCTGTCGAGGACGAAAGTTGAATATTTTCCTCGATAGAATCGATAATGATTAGTTGATTAAAAGGTGCATCAGATATCAGAACTATTGAGATTGTTAAGTTGCACCTGCCGACTCCATTGTGACGAATCCAATGGGGAAACTCCCGCTTCTACTAATTAGACGCTCAGAGGTAGGGACACACGCAGTCTTCATCCACGCCTCTTAGCTACACTGAAAATGATCCGTAGGTGGTTCCCGTAGTGCTAAAGTCCCTCAAGGTAGGCTTCCATCGTTGAAATAGGTAATCCACCATCTCCTTTTGTCAAAACTCCGTTTCTCCTCCTCAGTTTTTTAATAGACCTTCTTCAGAGGTTTCCCATTTCATGAACTTTGGGAGTGTTCCCACGAAGTTTTCCTCTTGTCCGGGGATTGGAGGGAGAAATCCTTGTCACTCCTCCTCCTCAAGCCGCATCTCTGGTGTAGGGCCCATGACCATTTCCCCCACTCCACAAGGATGATCACCGACTCTGAGCTCCCAGAGTCTCGTCCCTTGTATCACCTCTGTTTCCACCCCACTCCAAGATCTCATTCTCTAGTCCTTCACGAACTTTTCCTCCCTCCATCTAATATTCCTATGGTTGGTGATAATCCCACTCTAAATAGAATGATGCCATAGTTTCGCTAGGTATGTTCCCTTGATCTTACCTAATCCCGTGAATCCTTTTCCTGCCGGAGATTACTTGAAATATATTCCCAAGTTCAATGGAGAAGGGGACATAACTGCAAAGAGCACCTGTCAAGTTTATAGTTACATACCTGACAACCCTAACATTGGAAATGAAGATGTCCGGATGAGGGTTTTATTCAAGAAGCTCCGATGGTGAGGTGAGAAAAATGGTTTAGAGGATTAGCTCCTGAATCTATTGCTGGAATTGACGCCATGGATAATGCTTTCCGAGGCAAGTGGGGAGATAATATGACTTGCTGCATTACATGACGAAGTTTGGGTCGTTGAAGAGAACGAAAGGAGAGTCCATTCCCGACTTTTCCAAGAGGTTTAATAAATGTACAATAGAATCCCTACCGAGATAAATCCCTCCGAAGATTCTACAAAGATCACTTACTCCATTTTGATCCCGGAATGCCTATTCTCGAGAGAGAAGAGTCATACCGGCTCCATATGTGATTTTCATCCGCGGAGGCAGAATATAACATTAGCCAACCATCTTAGAAACACAGTGACGTATACATTCAAGAACAGATGAAGCTTCCTCATCCGGCTTCACCATCGCCTCAAAGAGATAGATGAGACAACTAGAATGATAAAATCACTTTCTGCCAAGATAGAAAGATTGAAATTAGAAGGGAAGCCCATGTACGGTCCCTAAACAATGATAATAGAGGTTTCAGGCGACCGGCTAATAATATGCCTCAGTTTTTCCCGAGGGAACAGAGGGGAAGGACAGAGAAGATCAAAGGGTTCAAACCCTCCAAAACAACCTAGTCGATCATGAGGAAAGAGAGGAGATAGACAAGTTTGGCCTTGAAATTCACTGTATCGAAGAAACTCCCCTTTCATTTGACGCACCAAGATATGAAGAATCCCTGATGAGCCCTCAAATTCATGAGTTGGGAAAGAACAAAGGGCCGGTCACAATTCTAACAGATATAATCTCATATCAAAAAGGAAAGAAGGAGACTTTGATAGACCAGACCAACCTCTCATAGCAAAAAAAACCTACTAGAGCTGCAACAACCAAAACTAAAGAAAAGAATACTCAGAGTGCTTCACCAGCAACCAAAGAGCATGTCACCGAGGTAAGAGAAGCTCCTAAACATACCCCCTCCTTCAATTTTGAAAATGAAATTCAAGATTATAATTCTTGTTCCCCTCTTAGAGCTAGTTAAAAATGAACATTTTAAAAGATCCCTCTCCAAGTTGCTACAACCTGAGTCCCAACCCCCCATAGATTTAGTAAACCTTCAAGATGAGAATCCAATTGTCATATTAGGACCTATGGTAGAATACAGAGATCACTATCCCTTCCACACATCCCTCAACATACATGATAAAGTGATGCATAACTACCTCATGGACTCATGGCCTCATAACCTTATGCCCAAAGTAGTCATGGAAGAATTGGGACCGGAAGTGACAATAACTTATCATGATTTATATTCCTTCGATTCAATGAGATCAGAATGCCTAAGAGTCATCAAAGACCTGCTGCTTCGCTTCACCGCCTATGAAGAGTGTGGTCATAGATATTGTGGTAGCTACCGTTCCTCCCAAGTTTGGTATGTCGTTGTTCCAGATCGCGGGATCGTAACTGGGAGGGACACTACGATGATTCACATATGCCACCATTCCAATCTTTAGAGGGGAACAAAGGAGATTATATAGAGAAGCCCAAATTTTAATTTTATATTGTCAGAATGAATTAGGACCCCACTAACCACCCCATCTTCGTACTCGACACCGACTTAGGGTCTAGTTTGCTACAAATTACCGATGCCCTTGAAAGCTCTTTACTAATCAGAAAAACATCCCAGCCCTGATCACCCAATTTCCCCCCAAAACTCCTCTCGAGGTAAAGTTTTATTTGCGCTTCTTTTCTAGTTTAAGGAGCCGGCTCGAGTGGTTTTCATATCACCTTGTCAAGAAGTCATCTCACATACAAGCTGGATTTTGAAGTAACCAACAACGTGGCAGAATATAAAGCTCTTGTTCTGGGTATGAGGGCTGGAAAGGAAATGGGAATTGAAGAGGTAACAATATTCGAAGATCGAAATAGATTATTCAAAGTAGATATGAATGCTTATAGTGCCCATAATCCTCGGCTCAGGAATTACTGGAATGAAGTATGGGACCTTATTGATAATTTCTTCTGGATTTTAACATTTCTTTCAATTCGAGGGGGGAAAATACTTTTGGTCGACTTTTACTGTCTTCAAATTAGTGTGCTCAAATTTCACCGCCTATGATAGAAAAATGATGTTGATATAAGATATACCTCTATGTTTTGATACAATGTCAAGCATTGAAGGTGTTCAATGATGATTCTCAACTGAAAGGTTTCTCCAATCAAGGATCTAATTTCGCTGGTATATCAATTGCTCAAGATCCTAATTTGGAAGGCTTTAATTGCCCCCGGTGAATTTTTAAAGAAATCGCTTAATCATCGGATTATTCAGCCTACCCGTTAATCACATTCCGAGAGGACTTGTCCTTTAGAAAGATTGTTCTACTTCTGAACATGTGCCTAAAGGGCGAGTCTTAAGGAAGATACCAAGACAAATCAATGCAACATTGGTTCGCAGGATAAGCCTAGGTTTGTCAAATTGTCAAGAAGTTTAACCAGAGAACGTAGTTACCAATATACCGAGTCGCTGCTGAGTTTGTGGATGTGTTCGCATGGACCTACAATTACCTTAAGACATATGACACGTCGGTTATTGAGCACAAGATCCCACTAAAGGAAGAGGCTAAACCATTCCGACAGAAGTTGAGACAACAAATCCCATGTTTTTTCCTGTCATGGAGAAAGAAGTAATGAAATTGTTGGATGCCCAAATTATTATCCCTTTGAGATATTCAGATGGTCAAGTGTCCCAAAGAAGAAAAAGAGAAATCGACTGTTGATTCTGTGAATTTCAAATTGCATCTCTAAAAGAGTTATTACCACCCCTACCTAAGATGGAACACATACCGCAGAGGGTGTAATTGCGCCTGTGATAATCCACATGATCGTGATGGTTTTCCGGCTATAATCGATATCCATCATGCCCGAGGACGTGGAAAGATAACCTTCACCACTCCTTTGGGAACATTCGTGTATGCTAAAATGCCATTTGGGTTGATGAATGCAGGAGCAACGCTTTCAGCTGAGCTATGGATATAGTGTTCATAGGGGAGAGGTGTTATTGGATAAATCAGAAGTGACATGAATCGATCTCCATATATCCGCTCGATCTAGAAAAAATGTGATGCATTGATATCACTTTCCTAGATCTAACTATTGAATTAAATTTTGAAGTGAGAAGGAAGATATGTACTTTGTAACGCTTCCTTGGTTGTTCCTTGCTTTTGTCTTTTAACTCTCTCTAGTTGTTCGACACAACCAGACAAAACCAACCAAAGTGAAAGAAAATATATCCAATATTAATCTATACATATGATCAAGGAATTAAGTAATAAAGTAGGATCTCAATTTTATGGGAAAGAAATATATCAATATCATATTAATTGAAAGAGAAACTTACAACCGTTGCCTTGATGTATCATATATCCTTCCTTAATGCGTCTCGCTCCCACACACCTCTTAAGTTCCATGATTCTCAAACCATATATCCTATAGCTACTCACAATGTATCTTGGCAAAGAAAATCTCAGAGCCACTTTAACCAAGCTAATAATTCCAAGCCAAAGAACCAAAAAAGATTAAGAACCCTTTCTCCATGAGATTTCCTCTCCTTTATAAGTTGAAGAGGATATGGTGAGAGTAAGTTAGGATGATCCCACTAAATCAGCGAAGCAAGTAAGATCCAAACCATTCGATGCTAGATTCACCATAGAAGTTTCTCCTTCTAGAAGATTCGAGAAAATGCCTCGCTTTTCCCATTACGCTGTTGGCATTCTCGACCCTCTCTAGCTATATAACTTTGTGAACTGTTTCTATTCCACATAGTGAAACCTACAAGAATTGGTCATTCTCGCACTCTACCTATATAGAAACTCCTAACATCCTTTTTATAAGCCTTTTACATAGGAAAATGCAACTTTTTTTTCTTAGGAAAAGTTCTTCTCCTTTATCTCTTTAGGAACTCAGGCCAATCACCCCTCTGGAGGCAACAGATAGGTTTATATCGTTAACGATCATAGGGATGAAAAAATTAATGTGTAACATAGAGCCCCCAAAAGTATGAAGTAAGAACAGAGTGATAGCTTCCAAATACTTTGTCAAGTGTGTGTAGGAACAAGGAACAAATAATCGAACCCGCCAACGTTCAAAGGAAATACAAGATAACATGATATCATCATCAGGTAGGCATTCCCATTACCAATACAAATGACCTTCAAAGCATAAATGTTGACATGCAAAGATTCATGTCAAGTAATTGTGTCATGGCCATCAAACATACACCGTGGATCCATGCCAATATGACTAACCAACATAGCCACCAAAATACACCAGGATCTATGTGTTAAAGACTTGAATTTGAACATTTGATAGCCACCTTCGCATTACAATGGATCTATGTCAAAGATAATCTAATATAATTCCAACGTGAATCCTCGATTTGTCGAAAATATCCGGTCTTCATCTCCATCACTTCATAGTATGAATCTAACCATGAATACATGTGTTGAAGTCAATATTAGAAACCACTTGATTACCTAATAATAGTGTATACCGTTAACAAGTGTGAGAGGAATCACCATTAATGTCAATGACTCTAAGGTACTCTATTACAATCCAACGAATGTGAATAAATGGAGTTGAAGCCTAACACTTGGCTAATCTCCCGATCAAAATAGTCAATAATGAAACCCAATCACGGTTAGCTGGAAGCCTATCATTGAGGCATGCAAGTTCCAAGGTACCATTTATTTCATATAATTCCTAGATAATGAGTTGAAGTCGATGTGGCAAAAGACTCATCAATGAGGGCCTTTAATGTATCCCACATCAATGACAATAAACAAGTAACAAGATTTGATGTAGATCAGAGTAACAAGTGATTCAGAAACCACTCAGGATGGTCGAATTAATAGGAAGGCTTAAAGACCCAGAAATGGACAATGCAATAGAAGGTTTTTTCGGGTTGAACATCTTTTGAACATATTGACCTACATCTACAACTGTCTTGGAAATATCGACTCAACAACAAGGATCACAAAACAATTTGTAATCTTATAGATTATGATCAAGAGACGAGTGGATTTTCAACCTAGACACAAGGCAAGTGAAAAGGTGTCATGTTCAAAAGTGACTCTTCCACGTATTGTGTTTAGTTTATCTCTTTCCCAATTTTTCCCCACCATTTCGCAAGTACCTCTTTTTATTTTTACGCTAAGCTTTCTGAGGAGGATAACATATGCTTGTCAATTTAAGCTCATCCTTCTGGACGAGTCCCTCTGAGATGTTTAATCTAACTCTAGAAGGTATGTTCGGTCCCATTATGGGTCCATCGATGTTTGTTTAATGAGTTCAAGGATAGAAAACTCTGGTTTTTCTAAAGCGTTTTAGACTCTCAAAACACTTAAAGAAAACTCATGTCCCATATGGGCCTTTCAATGTTTGTTTATGAGTCCAAAGAAAGAAAAACTCAAAGGTTTTTCAAGATTATAGAGTTTGAAAACACTTAAAAGAGAACTCTTCAGTTCCCTTTTTCATAGAAGAGTCCAACGAGACCGAAAAGGGTTAAAACTTTCGTCAAGGACGTTATCACTTCAAATACTTAGAGAGCTGAAAATAGCGATCGCTTCACAATATTTTCTCATGCAGAGTCTAAAAATATTTTAAAGAGAACTCCAAGGGGTTCCTTTTTCAGACACACCTTTACGAGTCCCAAAAGTGATAAAAGTATACTCTGCTACATTCTCATTGATTTACTTGTTACCTAGAAAGAAGAAAGAATAAGCTCGGTAACTTATTGTCACGTATTAACGAGCATGAGAAAGAACAAAGACTAAGCTTTGGAATGTTTTCTTTTTATTTTTACGCAAGCTTCAAAACAAAACAAAAACAATGCTTTGCCCGGGTTTCATTTTTTACACAAGCTTTGAACCAGAGGAAACTATGCTTGAGGTAAGTGGCTCATTTTTACAATAAGCTTGAACCATAGAAAACTATGCTTGCGACTTCCAACGCATAACACATGGATGCTTGGCAAGCATAGCCCCCAGCTTTAAGAAACTAGCTGCTCAACTTCAGCATGAAGTCCGAGGCTGAGGCAAATGCCCCAAGCTTCGCTTCATCCAACCGCAAAGGAGAAATGAAATGAAGCTTCAAATACTAGGATGAAGGACGGACTCTAAATAGAGAGGTGGGGAAACTATTTCATTTTTATCCAGCTTGGATTACGTAATAAGAACTATGCCTGTGAATCTATGTTTACTTTTTTTAACGAGAAGGTTACAAAGAAGAAAAGCACTTAACCTTTGTTTCATTTTTAACAAGGTTGCCTCAGAAACGCAACCATCTCTGAAATCCGTGTTTAATCCCCAAACCTCTCGTTTATTTTAACAAGGCTGGCCATGAGACACAAAACTATCCTCGTCTCTTTCTGATCATGGATTCCAAGAGGACAATGCTCGAATGAAACCATGTCAAGGGACAAACTTGGTCATGGCTTCCCAAGAGGTCTTCACCGGAAGGAAGAAACACACCGAAGGACACCATGTCGAGGGTCACGAGAAGAGTAAAGAGATCACGCTCTAACAACCCTATTGAAGAGATTACCATGTCAAATACCGGATCTAAGTCACAAAAGTTAGGCCATGGCCATAACGCCACATAATTGGACCTGCGGGCGGGGCGATATTGTTCCATACAAGAACCATCCAGGAGGCAATCTAGCTGGTCAATGAATGAAAGTTGATCAACAATTACAACCCATCCATCATGAGGGAAATATATCACATGAAAAAGAGGAGAGACAATAGATTTCATGGCATGTGACATAATCTCGCCTAAGGAGAAGAAAAATCCAAGGGTCTTGGACTACTATGACATCAATAAAGATATTTTCCTCCCAAAGTTACCGGAAACTGAGAAGGGTCCCTAAAGGTTGACTAGTTTCCTATAAAAAGCTAATAGATTCTGGTTAACCGGCAAGTGGAGGACAACTCCACGCCACAAGCAATAGAGGACACAATACTAATGCATTGCAAATCCTTCGTCTATCAACGTTTGAGGAATGTCTTGACCATAAACCTATACTATAATCTAGAAAGGAATGTAAGAGGGAAGATGAGGTTCGCTTAGTGCCATCCCAATCAAAACGGATGGCCTCATTACTTGGAGGGGGTCCATGGGAGAATGAGGAATACCCACCAGCATGGTATATTCTATATCAATCCAGAAAACCTCGCGCAGATCGGGTTTACTCTCTAGCCGGAGAGTAGGATCAACCGATGGAGAGATCGACGATCACTTGGGTTTCATTCTCCAAGGGGAGAGTGGGATCGATCAAATATGGGATTGGATCAACCTCTTTAGTTTCTCTGTCTGAGGGGAGAACGAGGTTGATCGAGGATGGTATCGGATAAACCACTCTGTCAACTGGTTCAACCATGATGCATTTAGATTGATTGACATGACCAACCGGATTTCGACTGAAGGAACCGAGTGATCATTCCATCAACTACAAAAGTTGAGAGAAAGTCGGCGATAAGCTTACCGAAGTTGAGGGTCATGGAAACACCATGTCCGGCCAAGAATTTCAAGGCTTCATCCATACTTTAGGGCAAAGGTGAGTGATGACTCCCTTTGGCATAACATACATGGAACTTGACTCTACTTTTCTTCTTCCCAACTCCATCATGACTAGTCGACCGGAAGTCATCAAAGATGTTGTTCAGAGGTTAACGACGTAGGTTGGCGAGGATGTGTAGACCATGCTTCTTCATAACCCCGATAAAAACCTCGGCAATCCTAAGTATATGTATTACCCTTGGCAAATCCCGGCATGGGTACTTAGGTTTACTTAACGTTCGGTGATCTGACATCATCAACACCCTGTTAATTTCCATTAATGTTAACCGTCAAGCTTTTCCCAACATGTTTGACAAAGTTGGAAAGTTTGGATCCTTCTTGTTTCTTCGAGTTCTTCCTTTCTTCGTCTTATTCACCGGTTACTAGGATTCGTGGCCCCACCCACGCATGAAGATGAAATAGAAGGCGACCTTGCAAGTGAAGAAGGTGAAGAAGACCTTTACCGCAGGAATATGTGGTGAAGGATCAACATGAGGTTGATGCTCTGGGGGGAAAATGCTTACGACCGAAGCACCATCGCGATTCGGTGATTACCCTCGAGGAAACAACCACACCGATAATCCACCAGAGACCCGAAGGCTCAAAGTAGTGATGTGAGGAGGATTGATGTTTCCATAGGAAGGAAAACAAAAGGTTCCCCAGAGCATAGGTTCCTTCATTGGTCATTTGGGAACTCCACGCCATGAAAAAAAAAAATCCAATGTAGAGTCCACTAGGAAACAAATAGCACACGCTAAAAAATCTAGTAGCTAAAGCAAATAGAACAAACCTTCACAATGAAATCCACTCAGTTATGATGAAATCCAACGTCAAAGGAACAAAGTAAGAAGGGGTTGAGATAGAGCGGGTGGAAAAGTTACGTTGACGACCTGCTTAATGGACTTACACCCTAGTGCAAGCTCCCACACATAATCGTGGGTATACCCTCCAAAGAGCCCGAGTGAGTTTGGCCAACGTCGATTCCAGGTACCATGAAGACTTGCCCCTCCACAGTCACCTCGTGTAAAGAACCCAGAAAGATAGGCCACTAAGGTTACCACCAACAACAATAAAGCCTGGGGGGACAGTCGACATTCCGATCCACATGCAAGGGCAGGGTATCTAGCCCAAAATCAACTCAAAAGGCTTCCACTCATCATTGTGGGTATACCTCTGAGTGACCCCCGTAATACATGCAATATATACACTGATGTCAACAAAGCAGGGTGAGTAACTCTGTCAACATCAATGCGACCTAGTGCTTGACCCTTGTCTTAGAAGGGCTTCCCAGGACAATATGTTGCAAATGGAATTTAACACTCCCTAACTTAGGATACTATGTTTGTTTTCAGCTTTGGAAAGTTATCTTTCACACCTATTCCAAATCCCTACAACTAATCTAATGTAGGTTTGCTACCAGAAAAAATAAAAATGTCTAATCAATTTTTATAAGCGCTTTATTTTATGGTTGTTGTTACTCAAAAGGAAGATGGCGTGGACAATATGGTGTTTTGACTGACTCAAAAATTATGCAAAGATATGAAGATGCAATCGTTTTATTTCTATGAAAACTATGCTACGAGAAGGAGAAAACATTTATCATTCCCATATGCACGATGTCCCAAATTTTTTCTCACTTATCAATATCAATCATGCAATTTCACTACTTCAAATGTAAGGATGCCCCCAATCTAATATAAAGCAAGAAAATAAATCTTTTTGTTTCAAAAATTTCACTAAAAGCAATAATGAACTTTCTCAAAACAAAGAAACCCAAACTAAAAATTTTCTTTTAAAGCGAACTATTCAGAAGAAATCTGATCTTTCCCTAAACAATTCTAAAGAAAACACACGCTTTTTAATTGAAAGACACTCAAAGCAAGAGACTAATCCTTCAAAACCAAACAAAGAAAAAGTGGCTAAAAGCAACTCAAAGGATTTCAAGCAGACTGTAAACAGATCAATATAGGCTCCAAAAGTTCAATCCAGTTGTTCAAAGAAAAACTGGGTATCAGAAGACTTAATCCAAAATTTTCACAAGTGATTTCACAGGCTAGTAGTGTATTACAGTGCAAGAATAAAGGATTCTCGCAGGCTGGACATAGGTTGATTGTGAGGTGTTCGCACTGGACTGAACACCAGGGTGTGAACTCAAGTAATTCTCGCAGGCTACTAACGAGTGCAGTGTGAGAATGGTTGTAAACAAGAAAAATTTGGAAAAAGACAAAATTTCTAAGAGAACTTTCAGATCCAGAGAGTCTTGATAGATCTCCCACAGACTCAGAGACCAGAAAACAAGCAATCAAAGAAAGGGAAACTAAACTAGGAAACAATCCAATCCCTAGTATGTTTTCCAATTTTGTTATTGGATAAATCCGTAAGTGCGGACATGAACCGATCTCCCTAGATCCACCTGGATCTAGAACAAAACAGGACAGAATATATCGCTTTCCCTAGATCTAACTATTGAATTAAATTGGAAGTGAGAAGAAGATATGTACCTTGTAATCACTTCTTTGGTCTCTGTTATTCGTTGCTTCACTCCAGTGCTCTTGTGCCGTTCAGATCACAACAGTACAAACCAACCAAAGTGAAAGCAAATAATATATCCAATAGCTAATCTATTCATATGATCAAGGAATTATGTAATAAAGTAGATCTCACTTGATGGGAAAGAAATATATCACTGTATCATATTAATTGAAAGAGAAACTTACAACCAGAGACTTGATGTCGTAAGGTCCCTTCCTACTGTCCTTCGTTCCCCACACACTTCTTGCTCCAAGGATTCTGAAACGATATATCTGATAGCTACTCACAATCTATCTTGACAAAGCAAATCTCAAAGCCACTCTAACCAAGCCAATAATTCCAAGCCAAAGAACCAAAAGCTAAGAACCCCTTCTCCATGAGAGCTCCTCTCCTTTTATAAGTTGAAGAGGATAAGGTGAGGAGGTTAGGATGATCCCACTAAATCATGAAAGTGAGTAAGATCCAAACCATTCGGATGCCACCTCACCA
>SNQJ01S0123080.1:0-21930 GCA_010110895.2 Picea sitchensis | reverse complement strand
GACATTGCAAGTAAGTGTAATGATTTAGTTATAAGGTATTTTTAAACTGTAGGGCCAAAGATAGTTTGTTAATGTAATTAGAAACAAAGAAAATTCAAAAGTTGCAAAGTGTGGCCGTGAAGAAAGGGCATGGAAATGCATGGATCTGTTATTGGATTTGTAAATCAATTGCTTGAATGCCTGGATTTGCTAAGATCATGTGTAGATCTGACGTTGGATCTACATGTTAATTTCAGATGTCCTAATTGTCGTCATTGTTTGAAGATATAGAAGGTTGTTGTTCATGTTTGGGCATGGTGCTCTTTATTAGAACTAATTTGTATTGAATTATGTAATATCAATGGTGTGCCAAAAAAGCTAGTGATCAATACATTGACTTACAACTATTCAAGTGATCCACACTAACTCCAATTTGAAATCTAATAAGTGGCCAATTGAGGCGTTGCATAAGAGGGTTGCAGGGTGAGTCCCATGAGGTGCTCCACTCATAGTGGAAATTTGTGGAAAGGCACCTTTGTGTGTGGTGTGGGGGACGTAGAGCTCTCTTTCCTATGATATCTTCCAAGTGAACATATCTAATACCCCAAGTACAACAACAAGAGTTGTGAAGTCCACTCACCTCTTATCATGGTCCTCTTCTACTCATATCTATGTGTGCTCTAGCACGATTTTATATTACACTTATGGGATTTGCTAAAGATTGGATCATGACTACAATTATAGCTTTCAATCTTTTCTATGTTTGGAGAGATTTATCACAAGCAAATTGAACATGTGTTTGTGGTCAACTAATCAATGGGGGAACCAATTGACTAACTCGACACTTTTGAGAGATCAAATCCAAATGATAGATGTGTGATGAGTTGAGAGGAGTTTATTATGAACATGTGTGGATTCTTTCATCGTGGACCAAGTCTTCTCCTATAAGTTGTCACATTGTTCTACATGTTAAGTAAGTAGTCGACTAATCAACTAAGAGCAATGTCTCACTCAAAGAAGGAAGATCGTTGGCACCTTTGATTTGCTAAGTATTATTCAAATCATACATTGTGTTTTGAACCTACAGAGGGTTGTGTGCCCGGAAAATTAAGATCACGACAGTGGGTCACCCCCTCTCATATTTAGATATGTTTGATGATTTTGTAGTATATCCTAGCACGCATGTTTAGCCTAGTGGGCTAGCTCAAGTGGTTGAATGTTTTGAGCTTCATGCAGGAGGTCTCGGGATCAATTCCCCAAGATAGCTACCTCACTTGAGGGGTCTATTGCATTGTTTGCCCAATCTGAGTTTGTATACCACTACAACTTCACTACACCATCTCCAAGATATCTCAGACCATACTCCACTATGCCGCTCAAGTACCTGAGAACCTGAGCACATGTTTTGTTGCTACTCAATGCTCCTACCTCAACTCCACCATGAACCGACTCAAGGTTTTCACTGCAAAACATATATTTGGTCTATTGTTGACCAAATACATCAAGAAACCTATTAGCTACCTGTACAACGTGGGATCCACCAACTCTAAATCTGAAGTTGTCACCTTCTTCAAATTAGTGATCATGGGTGTGGCCATAGGTTTGAAGTCCTCCATTTGGAACCTCTTCAGGATCTCAACTACATACTTACCCTGCCCAAGGAATATTTCGCTTGGTCTCTGGCAAACCTCCAAACCCAAAAAATAATGCATCATGCCAATGTCCTTCATCTCAAACTCAACAGCCATAACTGCTTTGCACCTTGCAATGAGTGTCTCTACACCTGTCAGAAACAAGTCATCTACATACAACACCAAAATGAGTAGATCAATCCCAACAAATATATAATATAAATTAGGATCGGCTTCACTTTTGGTAAAACCCATACTCTGCAAGTAACCATCTATCCTGGAATACCATGCTCTCAATGCCTACTTGAGTCCATACAAGACTTTCTTAAGCCTGCAAACATGGGACTCCTTCCCATTTACCTCAAAGCCCTAAGGCTACTCTATGTACACTTCTTCTCAATGATCCCATTAAGGAAAGTTGTCTTCACATCCATCTAATGTATCCCCCATCCCATAAATGAAACTAAGGAAATAACTTCTCTAATGGAAGTGTACCTGGCGACTAGAGCAAATGTCTCCTCATAGTCCATTCCCTCTCTCTGGGAGAACCCTCTCACCACAAACCTCGCTTTCAACTTTTCAACGTTACCGTCTACATCATGCTTGATCTTGTAGAGACACCTGGAACTCACAAATAACTTCCCCAATGGTCTTGGCACTATGTCCCAAACAGCATCTCCATGATGGGGGTGTACTCCACCATGGCATCCCACCATACCTGCCTGTCTATTTCCTCCTGAAAGTTGGAAGGCTCGAAATATATGATGTTGCTCATCAATGTCGTGTAGTTTGGAAACTTCTTTGGAGGTGTGATCTCTCTAAATGTGCTCTTAAGAGTCTCAACATACTCCTGAGCATCCCTCAATGTCTGAGTGAACTCCTGACAAAATTGGAAGGAGTCGATGTCTCCTCCTGTTCACCTAAAGGCTATTGTCCTACGCTAGAAGTCATCCGTGGCCTTGGTTTAACCTTCGAAGCTTCCTGCTCCTAATCCTCTATCATTGGAATAGGCTCATGGGACTTCTTGGATGCAAAGTCTTCCTCAAACTTTACATCCCTACTCACTATTATCTTCCTCTACTCTAGAATATAGACCCTATAGACCTTTGAAGCCTCACTATAACCTACAAATAAACCCTTCCTGCTAGAGGGCTCCAACTTGGTCTTCTTCTCCATCGATACATGGATATAAACTAGACATCTAAATATGCGGAAATGACTCACCTCTCGCTTCATAACAATGAATGCTTCCTCTGGTGTCTTGTCCTCCAAGATCCTGTGAGGACACATGTTTTGGATGTAGACTATTGTGTTGCATGCCTCTGCCCAAAGAAACATCAGCATGTCCTAGTCAGCAATCCCTACGATGGATCAATTCTTATGCTCTACAACCTTGTTCTATTGTGGGTTATACGGAACAGTTAGCTCCCTCTTGATCCCTACCTCTTTGCAGAAACCCTTGAACTCCTTGGAGGTATACTCACCCCCATTGTCCGATCTCAAGACTTTGATCTTCTTCCCTGTCTAGTTTTCAACTAGAGCTTTGAACACTTGAAACCTACTAAAGACCTCATCCTTGGTCTTTAAGAAGTAAATCCAAGTCTTGCGAGAGAAACCATCAATAAAGGAAACATAATACATGCTTCTTAAAATTGATGCTACTGACATCGGTCCACATACATCAAAATGCACTAGGTCTAGAATCTCCTTAAACCTATGCCAAGCATGCACCCTCTACATACTCCCTGCTACTCAATGTTGAACTCTAGAAGACCTATGATTATCTCCCTCAAAATAGGTAATGCCTTGTGATGCAGGTGCCCCATCCTCTTGTGCCACAACTCACACAAGTCGTCACTATCATCAACTAGGGCTTGAACAGGTTAACCCTACAACTTGTAAAGATTACCTTCTCTAACCCCTATTACTTGAGTTGTATCTAGGCTAGATTCCTTCAGCCTGATGAGGACTTGTTGGTTCTTGAACTCCATAGCATAGCCCTTATTCTCCATAACCAAAACTGAAAGCAAATTCTTCTTGAGACTTGGAACAAACAAAACATCATCAAAGTCTAAAGAGTTACCCGAGTGGAGCTGGAAGAGAATGGTACCAACTCCTACTACTGGGTACTTGGCATCATCACCAAGGTATATTTCACCATTGAGGTTCCATTTGAGCACATTTGACACATATATGTTGACACAGATACATGTTCAAATGTTCTATATTACCATTTTGTTGCATCATTGATGGAATGCCCTACTCACGGATTGAACCCAGGGACGTGGGACCACTTGGATGGACGATGTAAGCTTATAGGGGGACCTAGAAGATGAACACCCTTGCTTGAAAGATGCCCTGGACATATTTTATGGCGAGCAAAGGTTAAATGAGCACTTGAAATGAACAACGCCCTACCTTAGGAGAAGTCCAAGGCACAATTTATAGCGAGGTAGGGGTCAAACAAAGCCCAAAGGAGAAAATGCCCTACTTGTAAAGGTGCCATATGGAACTCAGTTGCACTTGGCATGGTCAAAGTCCCACTTGATGTTGAACGCCTTCTTCAAAAAGTTTCCCAGGGCATGTTTAAAGGCAAGTGCCAAGAAGGAATGAGAAACCACCCTAATGGAGGAACACCCTACCTAGAGCAAGACCATGTGGCATAAAACCTTTTTGCAAAGTTAATTTTAATGTTACAGATAGGTAAGCT
The DNA here is from genome assembly GCA_010110895.2 of Picea sitchensis. NCBI lineage: Eukaryota > Viridiplantae > Streptophyta > Pinopsida > Pinales > Pinaceae > Picea > Picea sitchensis. The sequence continues at coordinate 17,610 of SNQJ01S0123080.1, read as the reverse complement.
TACCTCTTAAAAATCCTCTTGCCTAGAAATAGACATACAAGGGTAAACTATGAAGGAACAAAGGTAAAGTGACTTGAAGAGGTGTGTTGGGGTTCTAAACACAAGGAAGGGGTGTGTTAGGGTTAGAGAAGCCCTAGATCCATGAGAAAGACACCTTGGGAGATGCACTCCACCTAGGAGGACCTCTTCTCAAGGTTAAAAGGACATATTTTGACTTTTCAGCCCTAAAAAGTGCCTATTTTGAAGGATCACCTTACTTTAGGGTTTGGATAATATATTGAAGACTTGTAAAAAAAGCAAGGCTACAAATAAAGAAGATGAATGCGCTTATAGAGCAAGGTTGGAAGATAGGGATTTCAGGCTATAAATAAAGAAGATGAATTCGCTTAAAGAGCAAGGTTGGAAGATAGGGATTTCAGGCTATAAATAAAGAAGATGAATTCGCTTATAGAGCAAGGTTGGAAGATAGGGATTTCCCTCCCAAGTACTTCATTAAATACCTTTTGGGGGGATTGGAAGATAGGGATTTCCCTCCCAAGTACTTCGTTGAATATCTTTTGGGAGGATTGGAAGAAGGGCATTGGTTCAAGTTGAGGTTTCTTCATCTCTTTATTATTTTCTTGGATTATTAGGGTTTTGCAAGAATTGTCATTAGTTTGCTGCTGGAATAATCTTTGTAGGAGGGCAGATCTGTCCCAAAATAAGAGATTAAGGTGGAAGTTGTTAAACCCTCCCTAATCCTTGATGTAATTTTGAATTATTGAAGGATCTTGCTGCTGTCATTTCTATTGATCAGAGAGGCTGTTGTTGCCTTCTTTATTTATTGGTTGCACAATATTGTTTGCTGTAATTTCATGGTTGTGGCAATGCATCTTGTTTAAGGGCTCTCACTTTATTCTTGCATATTTTAAAAATATGTTTTGGACTAATTATGGCATATCTGTGATAGCTTAATTACAACTTCTCCATCATATTCAAACACTGTTGTTCTAAATCTGCGTGAAATCTGCCCTAACTCTCTAGCCCAATTGGATAGGCACTAGTCTTGGTAAAGGCTACTACCATTGTATTCTAAAAAAATGCCAAAAACATTTATTTTTCTAGGGTCTTCCCCCCTATGCCAGAAAACAACCAGCCTAAAGAGAGAGGAAGTATTGCAAAGGTGATGTTAAGCAATCTTCCTAAATGCCACTAGGATTGCACTTTGTTAAAGGACTTGATAACATTTGAAGTGCAGGTTTGTGATGTAAAAAGACACCCTACACCTCTGGTTTAGCAGGAATCGCATCCTATCCTACACCTTTTGTTCAGTAGGAACAAGACTCTTTGCCATATCACCATCCTCGTCATAGAGACAAGAGGAGTTCATCCAAGAGTCGAAATTCTCAGTATGGTGGAATGATGCTTACAAATCTTTGCAGAAGAGGCATGAGAGGCAGAATTCTGGACTGGTGCTGAGTACCAGAATTGATTGTGGTTGGATGAATGATTTGTCGTGGCAGCATTTGAATAGGTGCTTGAGGACTTCATATAGATGTGAGGCAGAATTCTGGACTGGTGCTTAGTACCAGAATTGATTGTGGTTGGACTAATGATTTGTCGTGGCAGCATTTGAACAGGTGCTTGACTTCATATAGATGTGTATTGTCAACTATACATCCATACAGTATTCCTCTTTATTCATGTTGATTGATCGACTAATGTCACAATCATTGTTGCACTGTTTTGTTGAAACAGTCTTAATAGCATGTTTTGCATGCAGGACAGCTTTGATTGGAAGCCTTGTATGCAAGCCTTATTGACTGTTGTAATCCCACAACCTTTGTTTAAGGGGGAATGTTGTTGAGGTTGTTGGGATGTACAAACCCAGCTTGATATTGTTGAGAACCCACTAATCGTTTCGATAAAGAACATTCTTTAAATACATTGTACAGCACTCATTGGCAATTTTCAAAAATGCTCTTCAACTTAGTCCACGCAATTTCCGCATCTTCGACATTTCGAAAATGTTTGATCATGTGTTCCGTGACAGACATGGTTAAAATAAACAAGGCCTCCCTATTTCGATTTTCAAATTTACTGATAGCTTCTTGGTCTGTTGTGGACTTGATTTCTGTTGCATTTACCATTCCCCGTAGATTCTTAAAGGAAATAATGTTTTCCACTAAAACTGTCCATGAAGCATAGTTTTCACCATTTAATTACTGAGATTCTAAAAAAGAGTATTGTCCTGCCATTTTTTTAAAAGAGTTATGGGTTACCTCTGTTTTACGCTTCACCCTTCAATGTCTGTTTGTCTGACTGCTGAACAAATGCTGCTCTGCCCACTGTCCTCTGTCCGCTTTTCTCAAATTTATCTGAAAATATGCTCGCAATCCATTCTCCAAAATATATATATATAGCCTTCGACTAGACTGTAATGTTCTGAGACTGATAAAGAAGAACACTTACACGGGAGCCTTCTTCTCCAGCAGTCACGAGGGCGGGCTTCTTCTCATGTTCTCAGGATGGACGTCTATTCACGGACGGGTGTCTTCTCTGGAAACTTCCATCCCGACAGGGCTGACGGGCTATTCTTCTCGCGGCTTCCGACTGGACAGACTTCTGTTCGCAGCTTCGAGCTTCTTCACGAAACCGACGGTGTCTCGCTGCGCTGAACGGGGCTTTTTTCCAGACGGTGGTCGGGTTCCTTCAAACTTTCAAATGCACATAGGGCCAGGACAAATATTTCCACCTTGTGCTTTTTTAATCTCTTAGGGAACTATAGGGTTTTCTAATCATTGAACTCTCTTTTAAAGTGATTCCCGTGTGGGGTTGGTTAAAATCTCAAAGTTTAAGTAAGCTTGAATATAAATATTTACGTTAGTTTCATTATGAAAGAGATGATGAATACACCATCTAGATGATGTGAGAGAGTTAATTAATAGGAAGATGGCAATTTACAAATTATTATGAATTTTATCAGTTTAAAGCATGATTGGGTACAGGGACTCATAATTTTGCAAAATTTATGGTTTTAAGATGTCTCCTCAAATTGGCAATTGAGAAAGGGGCTATGCATTTACACGTTTTGGTTTTGGGGGACTCTTCTCTAGTGATAAAATGGATGAAAAGTGGTTCACAAATTCAAAAAAAAAATTCTTTGACCATTAGTAGAAGAGCTTAAAGAGGTCTCTGCTCAATTTCAAAACATTTTATTACGCTCATGTATCCAGAGAGTTGAATTATGTTGGTAATGGTCTCTCAAAGGATGGTCAACGGATTAAAGAGGGAACCTTGCACCAAGAGGAAACTATCGATGGAGTACTCTCAATATCAATCATAATTGTTCCTTGAATCACTATCTATCTTTCCTTAGCAATTCTTACTCTTTCATTTACATATATATGTATTATTTCTAACAAGATGAGTAAGGTATGTTTTGAATCCTTTGAAACTGTATAAGCCCGAGGAATTGGGCAGAACATTGTCAAAAAACTATTTCATTATATTTGTTTTGTCGCAGATGGTTAGAGGATGATGATTCAAGGTCTAGATGTAGAAGGGGCTTATCTTTGAAGCTTTCCCATCATATATATTCACGTACAAGTGTTGAGAGCATATAAAGAATGTAATTCTCCATTCAACTCTGAATATAAATTACATTTTTTTTTCTCTAGAAAAATAAAATTGAAAGAGTCAACTCCTTAAGGTATATGTGTGTATGAATCTCTAACTACTTAATTACATGACTTAAATTTAATTTACTTATTCACTTTCATTATTGACTTGGATTTAATTCATTTCATAAAGTTAACAATGATTATATTTGAACAATTGTTTGTAGTAATACTTTATCGTTGTCAATTAAGAATGTGTTGGACTTGTTTATGAATATGTCAAGCCACTAGATAAAACTATTAGATTTGTCCTATGCATAAACTAGTTAAGGAGTGACTAGAGCCAATGATACCTAAAAGCTGTGTCAAAGTGGAGGAAGGGGCTAAAACCCAAGAGAAGTTTGAAAAGGGCATGGCATATAGAGTTTTGGATTATTCTTTTATATGTGTGTTGGATGAATGGTAAGTAGTCATTCCAAGTATGAGGAGGGGCATGATTATATATGTGAAGAAGATGGATAAGGGTTTTGTTCACAACTTTTATATATCCATCAAATTATGGATAAAAATTTGTAGCACTATCAAGCTAAGTATATAAAATAGACTAAAAGACTTGCGAAAAGTGGTTAATGAATAGGGATCACAATTAAACACTATGGATGACAATTGGGCAAAGTTTAACTAGAGATGCAAAAACAAAAGATGAGCAACATAAGAGGTAGAGATGGACTCACTATAATTGAATCTTATAGCCACATTAATAAAGCAATCAATAATGACAAAGACACAAGCAAGTTGATGCTTAGTTAGGAGCAAAACTAAAAGGAAATCCATGCCGATAAACTCCCAAGATCAAGACGAAATAGGCATAGGAGTTCACAATCACTATTTTTAGTTACCTAGTTTGATTATGTTGCAAGGTATGCACAAGCGTAACTGAGCTTCAACATCATGTCATATGTTGGGCTAGTAGAAGTGCAATTAGAGCATTGCAATGATCTTTATTATGACAAAATGGCATGTTAACTATGATAAAGAGCTTCCAGTATAAGGTATGATCAAGGTGTTCCTTGAGGAACACAAAAAAAGGCCAAGCCCAAAGAGTGATTTTCCAATTAGAGGATAATCTTCAACATATCAACAATGTTGGAAGTCAATCAAATCGATACAAAGTTGTTAGTTAAACATAGTGTTAGGTTGTCAATCGATTCTCCTAATTGTGTCCTCAAAGTGTGGACTACAATAAGAAGTTTTAATGGCATGGTTCACTAAGGTAATTTGCAACCTTATTCGCATGCTCTTTCTTATGCTCGATGACCAAATTGAATAGTTGAATGTAAGTGATCCATTTCTTGATCAAATTGCGTTCTAACATGTTTTGTGTCTATAGGAGTTGTAAAGGATTATGCTCAAAGTGTACAACAATCTCCCTACCAAGAAAAAATGTCGACGTTGTTAAATAGCATGATGAATATCGTATATTTCATCATCATGGGTTGAATATCACCACATTGTGTCTCCAAAGGTATCATGATCTAAGTCAATGGGATGGCCATGTTTTGTGACCATTGTGTCTCCAAAGGTATCATGATCTAAGTCAATGGGATGGCCATGTTTTGTGACAACTCCCATGACATAGTCATATGCAACAATCTCAATCTCAAATGACTAAGATCAAATACAACAAAGACCAATGTTGAGAAAAGACACTTTCATTTATCTCTTCAAAATCCTTTTGTTGGTTGTCTATCTAGAAGGTCAATGTCTTATTATTTCCTCTCAAAATATGGTTAAGAGGCCTAGTGACATGACATAAACCAAGTGTAAATTTCTTATAAAAAGTAGCAATACAAAGGAAGCTACACAACTCAATAAGGTCTCAAGGAGGAGGGCAATCTTTGATGACCTGTATTTTCTCTAAGTTGACATGGACACATGTCATCAATGAAGAGACCAAGGTAACAAATCTATTTTATTACGAACAAGAACTTGCCAAGGTGAGATTAGAGCATACGCCATCAAAGAGTCTATAAGATATGTCTTAAATGATCAAGATGTTCTTCCCATTTGCAAGCGTGGATAAGCATGTTGTCAAGGTACCTTGCCACGAGTCTACCTATGATTGGTCAAAATTCATATTTCATCGAACCAATAAATGTAATAAGGAATTAGTCAAGATGAAAGTCATGAAAACACATTTATATTCCAATCCTTTTCAGTTTTGAAAGTTGTATTCCACGTGTCTTTAGGTTGTATGAGTACTCAAGGATAACCTAAATTGAAATCAAACTTTATGAAATACTTGGCTTCACAAATCTAATGCAAGAGGTCACTGATTTGGGAAAAGAAAGAAATAAAGAAATTATAGTAATGTTCACTAATGCCCAAAGATAGTTCAAAGGGACTCAAGTGTATATCCACTATTGATAGCTAAATGGAGAGTGTTGAGAGCATACTTTCTCTAGAAAATTACCAAATAATCTAGGAATGTGTGTAAAAGCAAGGTTGCCCCCCTCAATCGTGTAGTAAAGAATGCCCCTATAAAGGAAGGTAGACAAAGAAAGTGACGTCTTAATGAAAAAAGCAAGTAAACTATGCCACCTCTAACCATCATCTAGATCAAAGGAGGAGCTTAAATCAATGATTGCTATGAAATCACAAATAATGTCTCTATAAGGTCTATTGGTGAAAGACTTGGAGTAAAAGAAACATGCTTGGTAGAAGTAGAAAATTACTAAGGCTCTACACAAAATATTTCATAGTAATAAAGGTTGACAAGTATCTATGCTCCTACCCATGGAAATGTGATGTACATGAGGGGGAAATTCCCCACAACCTTGACAATTAATGTGAAAAATACACCACGAGGAAGCTCGTGTGAGAAGGCATCCCTGATCGATTTGTTAATGTCTAACTCGAGTTTTGTAGTATCTATATAGTCTTTAATGATCCCAATCACTAGGATGGGCTAAAAGGAGGATGAAAATGGGCCAGTAGAACTAGAGGGGCCTTGCAAGGCCTACCACCTAAAAGTAACCACCTCTCCAAGGAACAAATCCATGCATCTCTGGTCAATGTGAAAGAAAGAGGACAACAACCCCATTGAGTCTTATTCAAGACATCACAGTTGATGCAAAGTTGCTTATGTCCAATTCAATGATTGGAATTACCACCACTAGGATCAATTTTAAAGTCAACATCCATTTTGTTCTCAAGGAGAACATGGAGGCTAGTGTTGGAGGTTGTTGTTTTCCAATAACAAGTGAGCTTCTTTCACTAAGACTACGTCAACAATTTATGTTAACATTATTTGTCCCTACCCTTATATTTCTCTTAAAATTTCAATTAACCAATATGCATCTCCAAGAGTATTAATAGTAAGGAATTCAAGCTCATTTTGGAAGTGTTGATGCAAACTCACTCGATAGTACTTCAAGGTATTTAATTTCTTAGGGTTGTGTATGTCTCAATGGATGGACATAGTGTGAAACTTAGAAGTGTATATTGATATCGTACGACTAAGTTTTGAAGTAGTCACTTCGGTTGTATGTATTTGACTTTTATGTACCTAACTAGGAGGAAATTGTATCTAAGAATTTATTTAGATTGATTTCCACACATCACAGGTTCATGGCATTATTATACATAGACTTCTCAGCAACCTAGAATATTTAATACAAAATTAAAAGTGGTGAAGGAGATTTTCTCTTCTTGCTTAAACATAGTGAAATAAGTCTCCAAATGTTGAAACCAACCTTCAAGGGATTATGCATCAATGCCCTTTGTAAACAGAGGGATACCAATGTTAACTTTGACAATTCATGGACTGTGACCACCAAAAGGTGTTTGTATCGTCGATGGTGTAGATGGGTTAAACCAATAGACATCTCTAAGAGTATCAATGATAAAGAATTCAAGTGCGTTCTTGAGATATTAATGTAAAGGCATATTATACTTTGAAATCTTTAATTTCTCGAGGTATCGTATGTCCACATGGATAGGCATTTTTTTTAACTGGAACTCGTATTTTTATAAACAATAAACCCAAAAATAAGCTCGACCCACCCTAACACACTTAAGTGAAGAATATTGTTTGCTAGTACCTTGTCATCCCCATACAACAATCTACACCAAAACATCCCCATACAACAATCTACACCAAAACTACATCAAGAAATTCAATATAATCAATGACCACATATGACAAACCCTACAGAGGGGAGGAACATGCTCATTAGGGTTTGAACCTAGGTCATTGTCACAATAATTGCTCCAAGTTGCCACTCAATCACAAATTGACAAACAAATGGATGGATATATTGTGGAACTTAGAAGTGTATTTCAATAGAGTCTGGATAGGATTTTGATATCGTCACTACCACTATATGTATTTGACTTCAATGTACCTACCTGCTTGGAAACTCTATCCAAGGATTTCTTCAAATTCATTTCAACGCATGACAATTTCTTAGCATCCTTCACAATAATGTTGTACATAAACTTCTAACAATCCAAGAGCATTTAGTGCAAATTTAGGAGTGATAAAGGAAATTTTATCCTTTTTAGAACATAGTGAAATAAAGTCTCCAAATGTCATGACCAATATTCAAAGGATTTTGCATTGATGTCACCTTTACACAAGAGGGATGTCAAGGTTATCTTGGACCATGATTGAACTATGAAAACGCCACTAAAAGGTGTATGCAAGCCATTTCAAGCCTACAAAGTCAATAATGTAGATGGGTTAGGCCATAACATCAACTAGGAAAATTGATTTTAAAGGTATCCCCACTACTTTAAAGTACTCCATCCATGAGGCTTCATACATTGGAAAAACACACCCTAAGAAGGAGCATGTTGGTTGCTAGCCACTTGGGAATGGGTGTGATGCATAAGAAGGAAATTTTAAGGAGTTGTAGACTAAACATTGTGCTTCCTTCATGTGGACCTAGTCCAAATGGGCATTAAATGTTGGCATGTCGATAGAAATTATATTTCACTACAATACTAAACCAATAAAAGTGCCCAAATGTAGGGTCAAGAGTCATGAATTCCTTAGAATTATGAGGTTTTTTTTATGCAAAGCGTGGTGATGGAACACAATGATATGAACCTTACCCTTGGTCTCTTCGCTTTATTATATTCTCTTATCTTCATTCTTCTTCTTCTCTCCCCTACTTTCTATTGTTGTAAACCTTGTGCACGAAGAACACATGTCACACATGCAAGGGCATTCTTCTTCTGCATATTCTACTCATAAAGCGAAGTCGTGTTGAAGCTTGTTATTGTGCTTTCAAAGTTTCCATCCTTGAAGTGGTCATAATACAATTGTGAAATATTTTGCCCACAATTGTATTCTTGGGTTGTGTTCCTAAGTTGTGCTTCTTGTTTGAAGGTTCATTTTACTAAACTTCTAGTGAAGTGCTAGATGCTATGCATCATTAAACAAGTGGATTAATAACAATAAAGACATATACCCATTGCAGAACCGTAATGATTGGAGATATTTACTCAAACATTAAATTTTATATTACACACGTTCTTATTGGAGTACATATGCATTTAAAAAGTGTTATATCATGATATGGAACCGTGGCAAGAAAGATGCTTTATATGCCAGGTCTATGCCAGGTCTTGTATGACAAGTAATGTAAGAGAGAGGGAATATTAAAGCCCAATGCAAAGATCAATAATTATGTATACTTAAGGTAGATACAATTTTACATTAGGGTCAATGAAGATTCATCTTCTAAGTAAAGACACATATATACTTAAGGTGATTATAACATAAGGTAGTGGTCGACAATGATTCATCTTCCAAGCAAGACAAACAAGTTGAGTCAATTGTGAGATATTTGTATGGAGTATCAATGTCAAGTCCATGTTAGTCAACGAGAACTTCCAAATTAATGCTATTAAAGGCTTGAGGAAAACTATTGATGCCGTCCATAAAACGATTTATTGACCTAAGAAGGTAGATGTCATCTCAAGCATTCTGATAACTTTGTCTCTCCTACTTTTAATTAAAATCAAAGTTTTTTTTTAACATTTTCCTCCCTTTTTTACAAGAATCAGGGTAGGCAGAAATGGTTCTGATTTCAAATTGGACCTTCTCGCAACCCAAATCTTGAACAATCCATGACAAACTCTTGGAAACTCCATTAAATCCATATGAAATATGAGTAATTTTACTCACGATCATAAAAGTCCCTTAAAATTACGTTTGATTGGAACATAACTTTATTAAATCCATATGAAATATGAGTAATTTTACTCACGATCATAAAAGTCCCTTAAAATTATGTTTGATTGGAACATAACTTTATTGGTCATTCTTATTTGATAAATATGACTTCATATGCATTTCGATTAAAGCCTATTATTGTCTTTTAATCTGATTCATAATCATAAAAGTCTCTTAAAATTATGTTTGATTAGAGCATAACTTTGTTGGTCATTCATATTTGATAAATATGAATTCAAATGAATTTTGATTAAGGCCTATCACTATCTTGTTAATGTGCAAATTCTTGGATCGTTTAATTAAATACATAATGAATCTGAATAATCATGCTCTTAATATAAATGTCCTTTAAAGTGATGTTTGATTGGAACATGACTTTGCATACCGTCTCTATTTGATAAATATGGCTTTAGATGCATTTCAATGAAAACCTAGCACCATCTTCACAATGTGCAAAAGTTCAGTTATCCAATGCTTAAATGTGTCAATATGAACTATGTCCCCTAAAATTGGTGCTAAAATATCTTGTGATAGAGACAAACTCTTTTTGGGGTAAGCATTTAATTTACAAACACTCGCTTGAGAAATAATTTTCAGATTTTTTTGTATCAATTTAGAGAAAAACTGCCTTAACTACCACTAATATCGTTATCTATTAACCTATTATTATCCTCATTGCATGCTTGGGATATAGTGTTCATAAAATTATTGACTCTATATTAGTTGAGGGTTGATTATAGTTTATGTTTTCCATATCTAATGTTTTCAATCACATTAAATAAAAAAACACTTAATTTTCTTGAAGTTTCTTAGATTAACAAGTTGAAGCCTATAATATAAGAATAACAAGTTGAAGCCTTACTCTATAAGCGATGACAATATTGATTGTTTCAATCTCCATTAAACACTTTGTTTATCTGATGCCTACCTCATTTCTATGATTGTTAATGTTAGTCTTGGAAATCATTGCAGTGTTCGATTCTAGCCATTCACCCTTCAATTTCTAATTGTTGCTCATAAGGATGGGAGTCGGTGCAACGACTGCATGTCCTCCTACATGCAATTAGATATTCCCTTCCTACAACCTCCCTACCCTAGACATCTACAACTCAATTCGTCATTACAACACATCGCCTCATCTCTCTCAACTTCATTAAGTAAGCAATAATAACTCTTCACTCTTTTCTTCTTATGCTCTTCAATGCAAACATGGATTCTTTACACCATGTTCATGATATTATACATCTTCTACTTATTCTTCAACATGCATCCAAACTAACATAGTTTTGGGCCTAGTGGTTTTCAAACAAATCCATTTATTTCTTCAAGGTTATGACCTTTCTTGGGAATGACTGCGTCAAGAAGGGATTTGTCCCATAATATTTGTGTCGGTCAATATCCCAAACCCAAAGACAGAAAAAAATATCCATCCTCAAGCTCATGACGAAAAGGAAGAAAAGAAAACATGTGAAGATGATTGGGCTCTTTTAGGAGGACCACAACCAAAGTTAATGCAAAAGTGTGTAACTGACATTATGTATGTAAACTCCCAAGGGGCAAAGAAGAACATATTACCACAATTTATAGGCCATGCAACATGCATCAAGACATTGCCACATATTTTTAAATTATCAAGCAAATGTGACATCTAGTGTAACCTACCCACCCCTTAGGTTCTCTTAAAGGGGTGGGGTATCAAAATTTTGTTTTTACTTAACCATATCGAAGCCTCTTCTCGAAGACACCATCGTCTTCTACTCGCTAAGAGATTTCCAATGACTGTAGCCATGTTCAAATATGAGCTTTGGATAAAAATTTATAGCTTCCTAAAGTTTCAGGCCTCATTGTCAAAACCCTCTCATGCCCATGTGGCATCCATGTGATTCAATTGGCACATATGTGGTTGTTGACATGACTAATGACACGACACCCATGTGGTAAATCATCCACCGTAGCCCTCGGCCCCTTCGCGCTCAACACCACTTGACTTACCCTTTGTCGATACCTGACATGTCGATATTGACCTATAGGGCATAGGCCTATTCCAACCCACCTCACCTACACTCCACAAATACCCAACATGTCGATATTGGGCTACGGGTATCGGCCCATTACAACACCACCTGACTCACATTTCGTTGATACCTAACATGTCGATATTGGGCTACTGGGCATCGACCCACTCCAACACCACCACAACACAAACTCTGATGGGCGATATGACGGTAGTCTAGCCAGCATCATGACATGTGGCACATGGCACGTCGGACCCGCCACCTAGCATGACATGTAGCACATGTGGATTTGTACCCTTCAGTCCTAACAATCTTATTAGGTTAATTAATCATTACTTATAATCTCACGCCTTAGGATTTCATTTATTTAATCCTCATTAATTTATTATCCCACATAATGACATTTTTGCTTAGTTTAGTTTACTAGCCCGGTAAATAAAGGAGATTTACTTTCTCCTTTTTTCTTTGGGAATCCAACATCGATAGGGTTTAATGCTAATTATTTTAATTAAACACCCCCTGGGTATATCAAATATATAATATTACCATTTCCAAGCAATATTAATATTCTAATTAATAATGTACCTGGGTTTTAATGTATTAATTTATTTATCCTTATACAGTCCACGAGGATTTCACTTGTCACACACATTTTAAATATTTAAACTCCCTGTACCAAATATCTCGGTGGGGATTCCGCATTATAATATTTTATTGGCCATGTCATCCCCCAGGTCAATTACTTACTCCAAGCTCATTCACTCCCCATCACCCGATATGTGATGTCTCGATGGGAGAATTAAATGTTATTTTTATTATTAAAAATGCATCGGGGGTTTATGAAACCGGTTCATATTATGCTTTTACTGACCTCTGGCATATCATTCAATCCACACGTCATCCCTTCATCATGCATGTTTTTCTTAAGAAACCTTATATATAGAGAGAGAGAGAGAGAAAACAAATTCTCTTGGAGGTAAAACCTTCCACAGTAAAAGTTTTGTTTTTTTTACCGGAACTTACTGCCCACCTATTTTCAAGCAAATCTTTACTATTGCTTAGGGCTTAGGGAAGAGCCACTATCTCAAGTTTTTACCTTTGGACATGGTTTTACAGATTAAATTAAGAATTACATTCTTACCATGTCTTAATAAGACATAAATTAAATACAAAAAAACATATTCCTAATTTCATTTGATTTACATATTCCTCATGTTAAAATACCTTATCCTCTCAACTAAATATCCTAAGTTTATGAGACCAAGGTTATGGTCAATCTTTCATTTAATAGACATTATACATTCATAATTTCATATTTTACGTGAAGACTTTGACAACTTAGTCTTCACTACTAATCCATGAATTATATTCACACAAACAAGTTGCAACTACCCAACTAGCACTATGTTCTTACTCTAAGTTGCAAATAATTTCTCACAACAATATATAAAAGCAAAAATAGTCAGAGGCAATCAACAAAATATATTTTACACAACTCTCTTTGGATCTTACAATCAGCTAGGCACATAAAGCAACATATTTTACTAATTTGACATATTATCAAATTCTTCATATAATCAAAACATAGATTTCATAGCATCAAGAAACTAATCATAGTATAAACCAAGTATTAAAGTACTTATCTGAGAATTTAAGATAAATTGGAAATTGTTGATGGGTGAGCCTATTTCCATCCGACCATGGGTGCAATTGTATTTTGTCTATCCTTGCATATGACCACCCCCTAGCTAGAATATGATGCCATAAGGTAAAGCTTCACTCAATAATAGAGGTAAAAGATGAAGACCACCCTCCTTCACCAATCAGAATTTAGCAAGATATATATCCTATTCCACCAAGCAAGGGGGCTTGTTCTTGACTAAGGGAGTCATAGCTAAATACCCAAATTCACAACCCCCTTTATCAGCTTGGTATAAAGAATGTCTTTGTTATTTTCTTACCCGGAACTTAGAGAACTTTAGTTCCCTTCGTTTTCTAAGAACCAGAGAAGTTTCACACACTCTTCTCCACTTAGATTTTGTCCCCAAACCCAACCGTGTGTGTCCTCTCTCCTTTCCCTTTTAATTTTTCTCATTTTATTGCATTCTGCCGTAATATTTTGTGGGTAAAATCCCCCAAATTCATGGGTCAAATCAAAAACTTCCATATGGGTACTTTGTCCATTCTCTCATTGATTTTTGAGGAGGACCACCCAACCACCAAATTGACTGGTAAATAAATCTTTTGGGACAGAGGACAATTCTAGGTTTGAATATTTTAATTCAGCAGAGTACTGCTTGCCAGGGGTCATCTCAACCAATAAGGGTTTCCCCTCACCATTCCCTCTCATGGCATCATTTTATGTGCAAGTTCTCCGCCCATAATCAATTTTCTTTTAATTATAATCAAAATGCATTTTATTGTTTTAATTGTTCATCACGGTCCAAAACGTTAAACATATTAGCCATGACTCATGGCGACATTTAGAGATATATTTATATACTGGGGAAAACATGGTGTTACATTCCCCTCCCCCTTAAAGGAACACCATCCTCGATTTTATACCTACTGACATAAATACTATTTATAGCAGTGAACAAAAATGTGTATGCCTTTCTCATGGCATCCTCTAACTCCCAAGTGGCCTCATCGGCTCCAAAATGTTTCCACTGCACCTTGACCTATGCGATTGCTCGATTCCGAAGGAGGGTCTCTTTCTTGTCTATTATGCATTGAGGCTCGGATTGGAATTCTCCCTCGGTGTCAACCTGAATCACAAACCAATCAATTACATGATTAGCATCATGAACATAGTTCTTAAGCAAATATACATGGAAAACATTGTGTGATTTCACCATGGGAGGTAAGATTAGCTTGTAGGCTACCGATCCCACTCTCTCAAGTATTTCTAATGGCCCACAATATTGTGGTGTCAACTTGGTACAAGTTCCCATTCTTAGGGAGCTTCTATTAGGTTTGATCTTGAGATACACATGTTCTCGCACATTGAACTCCCTTTGAGTTTTGTTCTTGTCTGCATAACTTTTCTGCCCGTCTTGAGCCACTTTCAAATTCTATTTTATCTTTGATATTTCTAGTTCCATTTCCTTTAACATGTTTTGTCCAAGAGTGATTCAGTCTACCAGATTATCCCGGCTAATTGGAATGTTACACTTTCTGCCATAAAATTCCTCAAAAGGGCTCATCTTGAATGACTCTTGATAGTCATTATTGTCGGAAAATTCTACTAAGGGTAAGTAGTCTTCCCACTTCTTGGGCTAATGCATTGCATACATCCTCATCATGTCTTATAATACCTTGTTCACCCTCTATGTTTGTCCATCATTTTGGGGATGGTAAACTATGCTAAATGTTAATTGAGTCCCAAAACCTCTGAACAAATCTTTCCAAAAATTTGAAGTGAACTTGACATCCCGATCTGATATGATCGTCTTTGGAATGCCATGCAATAAGAAAATATCCTTCATAAAAATATTAACAATGTCGATTTCTTTGTAGGTAGATTTCATCGAAATAAAGTGAGTTTCCTTGCTCAATTTATCCACGACAACCATGATTGAATCATTTTGTTTTGATGTCCTTGGTATTCCGGTGATGAATTCCATTGAAATGACTTCCCATTTCCATTATGGAATTGGAAAGGGTTGCAACAAACCTGTTGGGTGCTTGTGTTCTTCTTTGACCTGTTGACATTCCAAGCATTTGGCAATGTACTTAGCTATGTCCTTTTTCATTCCTGACCAATAATATAACTTCCTTGTGGCTGTTATCATTTTTTGGTATCTAGGATGACTAGAATATGGGATTATATGAAGCTCATCCATTATGAGCCTCTTCAAGTCAGCTAAACATGGGACATACAATCTACCCTCGCAGGTCAATAAGTTGTTCTCTAGCAGCTGGTATCCACTGTACTTTGGCCCATTTGGCTCATGTTCCAAGTATGTTTTTACACTCTTGAAGTGCTCATCTTCTTTATGTGCTTTTCTAATTCTCTCCTTGATATCTGATTCACATGTGCTTATGGCAGCCATGTGAATGATTTGCATACTTATGCTAAGTGCATTTACTACTCGGTTCTCCTTACCTTTAATGTGTCAGATTTCAAAATCAAATTCACTGATAAGAGCCATCCATATAGCTTGTCTAGCATTCAATTTGGGCTGGTCAAATAGATACCTCGACCCACTGTGGTCAGTCACGAGTACAAAATTTATTCCCAACAGATAGTGTCTCCACATCTTTAGAGCATGCACTATGACACCAAGCGTTAAGTCATGAGTCACATAATGAGTCTCATGTTCATTCAATCTTCTTGACTCATAACAAATTACATGGTCATCTTGCACCATAACCCCTCCAAGTCCCTCCTTGCGAGCATCTGTACATACTAAGAAATATTTGTTTGGATCAACAATCTTCAGAATAGGTGCATGGGTTAGAAGAGGATTTAACTGTTGAAAATTGGCTTCATAATCTGCTATACAAACAAATTTCACTCCTTTTTCTGAAGTGAAGTGATTGGGTGACCAATATTTGAGAACCTTTGTATGAATCTTTTGTAATACCCAGCCATGCCCATGAATGACCTCACTTCTGTAATACTAAATTTGGCATACAATTTGTGTTTCCTTAACACTTGTAGCATTAATATGAGGTGTCCCTCATGCTCCTCCTTATTCCTGGAGTAAATCAAGATGTCATCAATGAACACTAATACAATTTTGTCCAAATATTTGCTAAGTACAATATTCATCAGGCACATAAAGCTGGTTGGTGCATTTGTAAGTCCAAATGGCACCACCAAGAACTCATAGTGTCCATAGCTTGTTCTAAAGGAAGTCTTATAGATGTCCTCATCTTTAATTCTTACATGATGGTACCTGAACCTCAAGTCTATTTTTGAGAATATTGTAGCTCATCTTAGTTGATCAAAGAGATCATCGATCCTTTGGTAGTGGGTACTTATTCTTGATGGTCATTTTATTCAGTTGTCTATAGTCAATGCACAATCTAAGTGTGTCATCCTTCTTTTTAACAAATAAGGCAGGTGCTCCCCATGGAGACACACTAGGCCTTATGTATCGTTTCTCTAACATTTCTTTCAACTATAGTTTAAGTTCCACCAACTCAAGTGTGCTCATTATATAAGGTGATCTAGACATTGGTACTGCTCCCAACATGAGTTCAATTGAGAAATCAATGTCCCTCTTGGGAAGTGATCCTGATATCTCTTTTGGAAATACAGCCTTGCAATCCCTTAGCATTGGGTGATATTCAATGTTAGGCTTATTGTCTTCAGATCATTCTAACACTTGTGTGGCATATAAGGGGCATCCTTTTCTGCAATACTTCTTTACTTGTAGTGTTGAAATCTACCTCACAGATATAGGTTTGTGCACTCCTTGTAAGATTCTTTTCTTTCCTTCCTCATCTTCACACTCTAAGTTCTTATTATAACAATCTAGTTTAGCTTTATGAGCAGCGAACCAATCCATCCCAATCAACAAATCATATGACCCTAGTGGAAGTATATTTAGGACTGCTTGTGTGGTCAGCCCATTCATGTCAAATTGGCATGCTTTAATTACTCAAGTTACCTTCCTTTTGGTCCCTATGGCTAGTTGTACCAGCCATGAATTCCTATGTTTTTCCTTCTGTAAAACACATGCTTCAACAATTTGTGGAGAAATGTAACTCAAATTAGATCCAAGGTCAATTAAAATTGAAA